>PPJW02000127.1:0-16688 GCA_003705905.2 Lipomyces sp. NRRL Y-11553 | reverse complement strand
TGAGGGGCCCTATCGCAATTGGCGAGCTGTCTTGATGGGAGACCATTTAGATGAAACTCCCGAAGAACGGATGCAGCGGCCGGGGTATCACACGAGTTGGGACGTCCACGGGAATTAAGAGTGAGAGAAGGTACTTTATAGAAAGTAGGATCGTTCCGTAAACATTACTGAATTTATAAGTATGGTGTTTTCTGATTGCTCTGCAACATTGTGTGTACAGCCTTGCGGTTGACAAACACATGCTTGATGATTTGAAATTGGCCTGATTGTGAAAGTTATTTACATGTTCAGACAAGCAAACCCCCTCAGGCTGCATTCAAATACCCCATATCTTCCGCCCACACGTTCCATTCCTCTTGATCATCTCATCATCTCTTACTTCCCTAACACATCACATCTCCAACAATACTGAACCATCACAGCATATCAAAAATGCGTTTCACCAAGCCAATTCTCATCCTTGGCCTCGCGGCCCCGCTCATCGCCGCCCAGGCCGCTGACCAACCAGCAAACGGGACCGAACTGGTCAGCGGCAGCAGCAACAATAACGTGACAACGTTCGCCAACGCGACGACCCCGGCGGCGTTCGGTGCAAACTCGACCGCTCTAAACACGACTTCGAACGCAACGTCACCGTTCCCGCCCGAGGTCGCTGCTAGCCATGCGGCCGACCTTGTCGTCCAGAATGTCGCGTGGTTCAGTGTTTTGGTAGCGGGCGTTTGCGTTTTCGCATTCTTCTGATCTGAAAATAACTTGGCCTACTGTGTACTGATTCTGTGATATACCACAGACTGAACCTGCTGTGAGAGAGATATTGTGTATCGTTGTGCGTTGTGTGTGTCTGTGTGGGTGAGATGAGAACTAATTTTTGGCAAGAGCGACAGAAATGGGGGGCAATTACTGAATGATGCACTACTGCTTATACTTGTAACTTCGTTAATACTTGATTCTAAATATTATTAGTACCAGTTGTTCTATCTTAATGATGCCATTCACACTGACTAGAAACAATAAAAAAGTTGTGGTTCTTAAAACAAAAAAAAAAAATAACGCCAACTAAACTCATGCGTTGTATATCTATTCCATAATCATACACTCAGTAATACAAATCTCCAAAATCTCCAGGCCACCGAAACAGCGCAGCGTTACCGATCCCGATGCCCAGTTCCGCGTTCATATCTTGCAAATTAGGATGCTGCTGATTTTTCACCACCGACTCCTGCCGTGACTGCTGCTGCTGCTGCTGCGCCAGTGTCATCGTCGTCCCCGTTGCAGCACCAGTGGTGGATGATGATGATGGTGCAGATGACCTCGAGGACCCAGGACTGGTCTGTACCGAGACCTGCCTAGGCCCCGGATTTAGGACCGCAGGTGTGAGCGTTCCCGGCGCAGGCACGCTATTCCCAAATGTACTCCCGAGCGGCGGCCACATTTCGTACTGCTGACGCGTCGAATTGAGCCCGACCATCTGGGCGCCGTTCCAAATCTGCGAACCGGAAAACTGTCCGGCCATAGACCCAGTGCCAATTGACCCTTGAGAAAGGCCGAGTCCCATTTCACTCATGCCAGCGCCCATGCCCATCCCGGGAATATTCAACCCCATGCCCATGCCGATCGCCATGCCGAGCCCTTGGGCAGACTCAAATTGCGGGTGGCCAAAGCTGGCTGGTGTGCCATCACCTAAATCTGGCTGCTGCGTACCTTGTTGGAGAATATCCCAAAGCTCGTCTTGAACAGGCGCCAAGTCCTCGAGAAGGGATCTCGGACGAGGCATGTCGGGCGGTACTCGGAGATTTTGCTTGTCGGAAACGGACGAATTCTCTGGAGAGCCACTTGAGATTGGCGTCGGTATTTGTGAAGCTTGAGTTGCCGGAGTAGTCGAACCTACCGCCGGCTGGGTTACTTGGATTATCGAGGACAAGTTCATGTCGAACCGCATCGGCAGTGATGGTGGTGCTGCCGCAAGAGGCATAGGCTCGTTCGTTGTCGACGTCGCGGTTGTATTCAACGTCGTCGACGATGTCATCGGTGGTACCGTATATGCTTGTTGCTGTTGAAGGTACGACGATTGCTGCTGCACCATCACCGGTGGGGCTGATGCTGACGCATTCGGCGACATTGTGCCGAGGGAAAATGTCGCACCGCCGGATGATGTGCTCTCTCTTCTAGCGGCCAGGACAGTCTTATCAGGACTAAAGTCGCCGGACTCAATAGCGGAGTTCAAATATGCCTCGAAGGAATCCCGGAAATGTTTCGATGCCGGCCACCGTTCGGCAATAATGTAGAGGACAGTTGAACATGCCCTTATATCCGCCAAAAATTGCGTGTCGAGAATAGATTGGTCCTTTGTATAGCAGTATATCATTGTTATACCGGCCATAAATGACGCTTGCAATGCAAGGAACGAATACGACACCGTGCGAAGGTACTGGTTCAGCCGTTTGTAAATCTGGCATAACTGTCCGGACGATCGAAGACAAAGCTTGAACTCTTCCGTATCGGAAGTGAGCATCGGCAGTTTCGGCACAAACAGTAGGCGCATATTTTGGTGATAGTTCAGCATATAATATTCTTCCGACATGTACAACTTCGGTGTCGGTGTCGAGCTTAACGGCAAGATCGTCTTGCAGTTCAAAATAGACTGGCCCCAATCATCAAGCTCTTTTCGTAACTGTTCAAACTTGTCATCCGGAGGAAGATCCTGCTTGTCGACCCGGTAGATCTTTTCCTGAATGTGTGAGGCAATCCGCTTTATCTGCATAATAAATATGGCCGACGTCATCGATGTCACGTCGTTCATAGTACATGATACGATCGCTTTCTCAAGTTCGGTCTCGTTTCGGACTTCTTCGTCCACATTGGCCGGTAACTGAACCGTTTCGGTCAGCACTCTCCCTTTTGTTTTTAACCACCAAACAACTTAAGTTTATACTTACGTCAACATCGATGTCCCTATCAGCAATACAAAATGGCCGGCCAAGCGTGACACATACACTCCGTTCTAACACATACAAACTCCAAAAAATCTTTTTGCGTCGCTGATCTTCTAGCGCACTCTTGACGTTCAGTTTCCGATGGAAACCGGCCTCGACACAAAGACGCATGATGAACCCTGTCAAATGCCAGATTCCTGGTCCGCTAGGTGAACGCAGCTGGAAGACACATACTAGAAGTAATTGGTCGATTATTTCGATCAGAGGTGAGTCCGATAGGATGTCAAGGTACCGCATCGCAGTGTAATAGTGAATCTGTTGTGCAAATTAGTCAAAATAATTTGATCTCAGAAAACTCCAACATACATCCGGCGGAACGTATGCGTAAGTGCCCGTTAACTGAAGATATCGCGCACCAATTGCATATATCATTTGTAGCTTGAACCAAATTGCCTTTAATTCCCGCTCGTTTTCGGGGCCCTGTGGTTTTAATGAGCTCCTCCGCGATGTGGCCTCTACTGTTGGTGGCACCGACGACGATGCCGTAGGTACAGTACATGCAGGAGTAGTTGTTGTTGGCGACGAAGAGCGCATATTCGGACTCTGTTCTTGCTTTATTGGCGGTGGCACGGCTTTTTCGCCTTGTGGATGATCGGTCCCAGGAGTATCTGGGGGTTTAAACCCATTCAATTGCGGTGACGGTGCAGAATTGAGAGTTGAGGCAAATGGACCGGACTGTGGTGGCTGGGACGGTCTCTGTTTGAAATGCCGATAATCGGCCAAAATCGCAGTAGCTGCTGCCGGGTTTCGCGCCGTGACAAGCGCTAGCTCACGCGCTACATCTTCGCGAGCGTTGTTCCAGTTAAAAATGTCGCCTCTGTAAATAAACGGATATCGCCTATGAACACCGTTCAAGTATGCCTCGACCAGCCTCTGGGCCATATAGGGCGGCGGCACGGCCGACAAGAACGCATTCACGAGTTGAGATTCGAGTTGGACGGCACTCTGAGTCGTTTCTGCTGCCACTGCTGAGCTTATTAGTGGCGCAAGCGGTGGCAATGAGGTCACGCTGCCGGGCGGTGCCTGGTGGGTGTACTCGTGCGGAGGCGGCTGTACTATTGGCAGACGCGGCATATCAGTCCTTATCGGTAAGGCCTTGGGCAAAGACCGGCCGAAAATGGCGGCCTGTACGAGCTTAGTGAGAGGGAAACCAGACGTCGATCCGAGATAATATGACGGTGGAGGGTTCGGGTATGTCATTGCAATCAGACCCCGGCTCGCAGGTTGATCCGCAGATGAAGTCGATGTCTTGACATAGTTTATCGGCGGCAACGACGGTGTAGGAATTTGCTGCTGGCTGGACGTCGACGGCGGCAGCTGCTGCTGCTGCAATCGTGTCTCAATCGGCGACGATGGGGCAGAGATCGGCGGCAGCGACTTGTTCAACGACAACGGGTGGCCGAGTTCCTGTGGCGACTGATGTTGCTCAATGGCGGCAATATTTTTCTGAGTGGCAGCTCGTAGCGCATTCTCCAACTGCTGGACATGGTCTTCTAATTGGTGCACATAACTGGCTGGGTAGGCTTGTTCCTTGGACACACACTCGACGCCGGCTTTCTTGCAGTTCGAGCACCTTGGGAACGCATTGTCGCATCGCTGTTTGCGGACTTTACACCGATTGCAGGCAGCAATGGATCGAATTCGTTTCTGTGGTGGTTCGTCCATCGGCGGAGATTGAGACTTCAGCCTACTCTGTGCATGTTCGCTCGACGGAGGAGGGTGTAGACGCGGCAGCGCAGTTGTTGGCGCAATGGATGCCAACGTCGGCAAGTTAGACACCGGATTCATGCTGTTGAACCAGATGTCCCCAGGAGAACTTGCTGTCTAGTTACAGACAGAATAGGTATGGTATGATCCGTCCCCGAGAAGTTTTCGAGAAATTACTTCTCGTCAGAATGATTGCTAATGATGCAAATTCACGAGACTCGAAGCTCGAGCCTCCGGCGCAGGGTGCAGGGGACACACAAGCACCAAAAACTTGGTGAGCTGCGGCGGCAGCAGCAGTAAAACTGCGAACAGGCAAACAAAAAAGTTGTTATTGTGGTGGTCATGGTTCCAATATGCACACTGAAGAGCCAGGTGGCCTGTGCCCCATTATAGCGGCAGCACGCAAGAGTTACCTGATTGCGTTATCGGAGAGATAAGCAGCACGTGGTGGATAACCAGATGCTTCATCGATAGAGGATCCATATTGACATGCTGCAGGTGTTGGAAGACATTGTCAGACGAGTCAGTACTGAGACTTGGCGATGACTTGGCTTGTGGGCAATAATTAATGGCTTGTGCGGGCCACATGGGTGGATGGGTTAAGAGCCATCGGACAATCCGATGTTGCAGCGCGCATCCAAAACACATTGCATGTACAATAATCTCGTAGTGCGTTACATAAGTGATATATATCTTCATCCGCATTTCATTGTGCTTTACAGCATTCGACTCTATTAGTTATCATCTTTGCATCCATGCTTGCCACTTTCAGTCGTTTGGGCTAGCTAATATATTCTAAATTTTGATGCGTCCTAGCAAATAGTACCACTAAGCAATTATCAAAGCTATACTCTCAGGAAGTAGAAAAATATGAAGGAAACAGAAGGGAGAAGGACGGCCAGGTATAGCTCACAGAGAGGTATCGACATATGATTCGCGATTAATTTCTGTGCAGTCAAAGACTGACATATTCAACACACTATACGACTAGTCGAATATTAAACAATAATTGCGTCTGTGCTTTGTTCAATCGGTAATGGTGTTCTCAGCTTGAGAGTTCGTTGTATTGCTTGAGATACTTCTCGCACCTTCTTGCCGCCTGCTGCCACGATTATCTGTCTCTTCAGCATGTGTCGACTCGTTCGATGTATTCAAAGCACTGTCTTGAACTCTCAAGAGGGCCATCTTGATTGCAAACGCCGAGATTCGAGCTGAAGCTATGTTATTTTGCACAGCGCCAACATTATAATCCTCTTCATCCTGTATTATTCTCTGGATAGCTTCCCCGGCACCGCTGACGCCGGAGCACTTTGCCAATTGCCAAGCGAACGTTCAGGGTTGTAAATCGATTGTTCGGCCTTCTGGCCCTATCCCGAAATCTTCGCCGTCCCGACACAAGCCTGGACTGTTTATATTCTTCCCTCTGAGAACTGTCTCCTTATTCCTAACAACAAGCATGGCATGGAAAGAATTGTTCGCATGATTCGATATTTTGACACTTTGTACGGCATGATATGGCGTAAGATGGCACCGCCACGAAGGGTTATAATAATGTATTTGTGAAATTCAATTCATTTATCAGTTTATGCGTTCATATATGAAGTATATTTTGATAGTTTTGTCTATAAGGTGATCCGATGCACACGAAGGAAATCGGCAAGCTTCAGTCTATGTTCTATCACAAATTGAACTGGCTAATCCATTTTGTATTTCAATTCCATTTATGGCATATCTACATACATGTTCGCAAAACCGCGTGGCTAGTTGCCCTAACCCATTCTACGCGAGGGACACGTCGTACGCGTTCGTTAGCGCGTTTTTGACGCGTCTTTGTGAAATAAGTCTAAGCCGCAACAACATGAGTTAGGGTAACTGGCCCGTGTTTGCTCTCAAACACACCCCCTTTTGCCAGAACCGCAGAACTGTTCCCATCCCCCAACTCCCATGCAAATGGCCATTCAGTTTTGCTTCCATTAACTTCCTTGCCTTCGTTTTTGCGCTTTTGCTGGGAATTTAGCGGGCTGTCTGTACATTAATTTCGGACACAGTCTCTCGTTGATATCCTGCATTTAATTCTAGGACAAGCTTTTCTCGTCTCTCGACACGTCGATTGAACAAGTGGTACACACCGTTAGGTATATGCGGCTTCAATTTTGCAAATATCGGTTGCCGGCTGTCAATCTGTCTGTTTCTCTCGATCCCTGAGGTAAATTTGGTAAAATGACCTCACTGTACTCCGCAAACAATGATGCGTTCATGAACCCTGGTCCAGCGCCTGCGCCGCCAGTGAGCAGACCGCCGCTTGCCACAAAGACATCGGCAGCCAATCTACAGGTGCTTCCGTTAAATAGAATACTCTCCCCCGTGTCTGCGTCTGGTAACTATCCCTGGTGCCATTTGTTCACCAAACCGCGCTAACTATATCCAGGAGGTAATAATCTAGGATTAAAAGGTCATATCATCAAGCAGGGGTGGGCCAGCGTCAAGGAAGACGGATTGCGGTCATTCATCTGGGCCAAGAAGTACCTTACTCTACGCGACTCGAACTTGGATTTTCACAAAAATGAGATTAGTCCGCCTACGTCCTCCGTCGCGCTGGCCACCGTCACAAATGTTAGTCGGGTCGACGTTAAACCTTACTGCTTCGAAATCGTGAGAACAAGCGGAACAAGAAGCCTGTTTATTAGTTGCAAGAGTGACGTCGATTTGTATGCCTGGATGGATGAGATTTATAGTGTATGATCTGGTCTTCGCTTTATTATTGAACAGTTGTCTCTAACATTAGCCAGCGATGTCCTCTCATGGGCGTCTCTAGTCCGACAAACTTCACGCACAGAGTCCATGTTGGATTTGATCCTAGCTCGGGTGGATTTACTGGTCTTCCGGAGACGTGGGCGAAGCTCCTCAACGCTTCTGCTATCACACAGGAGGACTACGCCAAGAATCCACAAGCTGTCATCGAGGTCCTTGAATTCTATTCAGACATTAAGGCCAAAGAACAGCAGGTCTCCGGATCCTCCCCCACATCTACGTCCGCGCAGCTACCTATTCAGCGGCCATCGATCGCGCCTCGAGCATACACGACGGGCCGGATAGCTCCGGTTACGCCATCAGCCGTACCTCTGCAAGTGTCACTCTCGCAGCCTGAAGTGTCAAAGTCATCCAAACTTCCATCAACTGTGCCATTGGCACCTGAAGCCCAATCGCTTCCTACACCTCTCAGACCCGCACCGCGACCACCTCGTCCTAGCCCGCGTAAACTAACGTTGGTCCAGCCGCAGGTACAGAATAATGAGCAGGCTCAAGCTTCTCCGGCTACTTCATCGCGGCCAATGGAGCCTGAGTTTGATCGTGAGAAGGACCGTGGTACTGAGATGCATCGTGAGGTCCCGGCGCGTCACCCACTCCATACGCGGCCGACACTTGACATTGTCACTCCAACGCCGAGTCCAAAAAGCCTGCAAGAAAACCACCCAAGGGCATTGCTGCAGCAGCAGACTTCCAGAGATGATCTTCAGAAGCCTGCACCGTCGGGAGCCAGCCCAGCTGTCCCTTCCATAGCCCCTCTCAAGACACTTAATGCGACTCGTCCAGCTCCGGCTGCACCTCGGCGGGCGGCAACCCATACGGTTACACCAAAACTCCAAAGAGCAGAGGAGCAAGCTACAAAGGACGAGGAAGCTCGATATAGGTCTCACGTTGCTAAGCTCCAGTCTCAGGCGCAACAGCGCCAGCAAATGCACTTGCAGCATGCCCAAGCACAGGCTCAACGACAGCATTTAATCCAGCAGCAAGAACAGCAACAACAGCAAGTTGCCGCGCAAAAACTGCAGCAGCCGCAACAGCGGCAATTGCAAGCACCACCTCTTGCCCAGGTCCAGCAACCAATGCCGACGCATTCCAAGAAGGCACATCGTCCTGCAAACAGCGCGAATCTGACTCCACAACTGCCTAATGACGAGAAGCGAGTGTCAACCATGGATGATATGCAAATAATGGCTAAGCTTCGATCAGTTGTTTCTTCAGGCGATCCACTTATGCTCTATAGCAAGAAGGGCAAAGTTGGTCAAGGAGCGAGTGGTTCCGTTTATGTCGCTGCTCCGCTGGAGCCGCAAATGAGCGCAAAGTACAGCAAGGTTGCAATCAAGCAGATGGATCTTGCATCACAGCCTCGGAAGGAGCTGATAGTGAACGAGATCTTGGTCATGAAGGAATCTCAACATCCGAATATTGTCAACTTCTTGGATGCCTATCTTCGTGAACCATCTGACTTGTGGGTTGTCATGGAATACATGGAAGGCGGCGCGTTGACGGACATCATTGAGAGCAACACCCTTACAGAAGCACAGATTGCGACGATATGTTTCGAGACCTGCAAGGGCCTGCAGCATCTGCATCACAAAAATATTATACATCGTGATATCAAAAGCGATAATGTCCTCCTCGACTCACAAGGCCACGTCAAGATCACAGATTTTGGCTTCTGCGCAAGGTTAACAGACCAGAAGAACAAGCGAGCCACGATGGTAGGCACTCCATACTGGATGGCTCCCGAGGTTGTCAAGCAGAAGGAGTATGGCCCTAAGGTCGATATTTGGTCATTGGGAATTATGGCTATTGAAATGATCGAATCAGAGCCGCCCTACCTAAACGAGGAGCCACTAAAAGCGTTATATTTGATTGCAACCAACGGTACACCAACCCTCAAACGGCCGGAGAAGCTCAGCCGAGAGATTAAGAACTTCTTGAGCGTATGCTTGTGCGTGGATGTGGGCCTTCGGGCATCGGCTGACTCGCTGCTCACGCACGACTTCTTGAAGAAAGGATGCAGCTTGTCGAGCTTGGCTGTTCTGCTAGGTGGAAACGCTAACGGTCACGATCGAAATTAGATTATTGTGTCGGATTGGGTATTTCTGGCAGATTTGATTTAATGATTAATGTTGGTTTGGATAATGTCGTCTTAACATAATGACCATTTTCATTTTGTCTGTTTGGAGATTCTGTTGGTAAGACTGGAATTGTGCAATTAATCTGGCATATTTTAATTTATACCATTAATTGAAAAGTTTCCTCTCAGATATATAATTCGAATAATTTGTCGTAGCTGCACTCGCGGGGATTTGCTTTGCGAGATCGGATATTTTGGGGGCGTTGAAGCTTGGGCCAAGAAATTACCTACCGCTAAACTTTATATGGCTGAGCCAAAAACGGGCGTTGTGCAGCAGCAAAGTATGGATGCAGCACACGCAAACCGCAGGATCGGTAAGCACGTTGAATTATCCCACCAACCTGCCGCATATTTCCGGCTTGTCAAAAGCCCACACTTGCCAAAAATACATATTGACAAGGAATTTTGTTGATAAAAGGCGCATTTTCTCTTGAATCGCTACCATACATCATTCGCAATTGCAGATCTGCTTGTCTGGCGTACACGTGTGATAATTGAAACACGTATATTCCTGGCGGAAAGTTCGGGTAATTTGCATGCGATTCCGCTGAATCCGGCATTAGATATTGGAATATATAGGAGTAAGTAAGTTTTGCTGATACGTTACTGCAGATGACGCGTGGGGTTACTAATGTCTGCTCAACAGATCAAATGCTTCGACCATGACGGGCCTCGTCCTTTCAACAAGTACGCACACGTTAACTTTCCATCCGTGCTCTTGTGACGACGCTGGTGGAACAGTGGGAACACCATTCTATATTCTGGAGCCAAAGTTGACAGCCGAAGATGTCACATCGGCCAAATCTCTAGTTCAGCCTGCAGTGACGGATCTGACTGTACATGATACGATTTCGATTGATGAGGACGATTTGGATCCGGAACTGTTGCTGCTGAAACTGCAAGATCAGGATATTGGCAGCGTCTCAAAGTCGGATGTGTCATATCTAGCGGAATTTGTACTCTCATGGCGGAGTGCGCTGGCATCGCTGGAAGAGCATGTTCAAGTGAAGCAAGTGTCCTCGTTCGAGGACCCTCTCAGCTCAGGCTACGTAACTACCCGTCTAAACCAAGCACGCAATTCTTTCATTGCGGAGAAAGACGTTCAAATCCGCCTGATTACATGGAATCTGCATGGCGAGGTTATTGGTGAAGACCTGCGCCCACTGCTATACGGATCAAGCGTGCTCTCGGATACGGGCGAGTTAGAAGACCTCGGAATTTTCTTTGTCGCCTTACAGGAGGCTGATCCCTTGACTCCTACGATGCTTTCTGCCAATCAAGCCACAATTACAAGATGGTCGAATCAAGTTCTAGAAGCTCTTGGTGAATCTTATGTATTGTCGGCCTCGTCAGAACTGCTGGGTATGGTCCTACTCATGTTCTCACACAAGAAGCTGGCGTCGCAGATCACACAGCTCGAAATGTCTTCTGCCGGAACCGGAGTGTTAGGGTACTGGGGAAATAAAGGAGCCGTCTGTATTCGGTTTATTCTGGGTAAAAGCAACTTGGCTGGGCTTCCTGGCGTCGAGATTGCTGTGGTCAATATGCACTTGTCCTCAGGAATGACCCCACAGGCGGTCGAACGACGGCGATGGGAGATGAGTGAACTGGACAAACGCCTGAAACTACCTCTGTTTAACGGGAGATTATTTCGGAAACAACGAAATGGAGGCAAAAATCGGAAAGAGCTTCTGTATCAAAACGGGGACCTATTGGATGAATTGGATGAACGGGTATTGGATACATCAGATGACGACATAGTCGCGGCTGCAGCGGATGCGGTTTCAGCCATGAACGTCAAGACGAATGGCGTATCCAATACAGATGAGGCTGAGTCTGCCCCTACTCCAACGGCTGATGGCTCTGATACAGCAGCAACGATTTCGACTACGACATCCACTAGTGCCACAACTGCGGTTACCGTAAATACCGACCATGTCGGTCCCGAAAGGGAGATCAACTCGATAGTGTTTGCTGTTGGTGACCTTAATTATCGACTAGCTATGGACCGATCTGATATTGCGCTGCTGGCTGCTAAGAATGACTATGATGCATTGCTATTCTGGGACCAGCTGCGAAATGAAATAAAAGAGGGCTCTATCCTTGTCGGATTCCAAGAAGGACCGATTACATTCCAGCCAACATACAAATACGACATTGGAACAAATATATTCGACACGAGCGAAAAGGCTAGAGTGCCCGCATATACAGATAGAATACTTTATACTTCTTATCCATCCTTAGCGCTGCTAGACTATGAGACTTTCATGCATTACATTTCATCGGATCACAAGCCAGTTGCTGCGACTTTTGAGTTGCGCACAATGCTGATGGATATTGACAAGAGGGCTCAGATTGTGAAGAGACTCTTGCATGACCTAGACGTACGAGAAAACGAGTCTAGGCCAAAGGTCGAAGTTGACAAAACTGATCTTACTTGCACGGATTTGACGGTACTTTCAACCATCAACGAGACGGTGAAATTTAGGAATTGTGGCAATACTCAAGTTGCCTGGG
Source organism: Lipomyces sp. NRRL Y-11553 (assembly GCA_003705905.2). Taxonomy (NCBI): domain Eukaryota; kingdom Fungi; phylum Ascomycota; class Lipomycetes; order Lipomycetales; family Lipomycetaceae; genus Lipomyces; species Lipomyces sp. NRRL Y-11553. Next base: position 4,523 of record PPJW02000127.1, on the reverse strand, counting down.
AGACTGAAATCGTTGACGGGTCATTGCTAGAGGTACTAAATCCACAGGGGATTGTACCTCCTGGTGGCACTCAAGTAGTGCGTGTGTCGTTTAAAGTTCCTCCAAATGTCACGAGCATTTCGGAAATATTTATTTTGCGGATCATTAATCGACAGGATTACTTTATCTCAATTAGTGGCAACGTATTACCGTCTTGTTTCGGTGCGTCACTCACTGATATGATTAACAAGCCTTCCGGTGCTCGAAATGGGTTCCTCGCTCCGCAGCTTGGGCCGCAGATAAATATTCCTCGGGAGATTTGGAAATGTATTGATTTTCTGTCAACTAGAATAACAAGGGATATTTTTAGACGCCCTGGCGATGAGACCGTGGGCCAGCTTGTACGTGACTGGCTCGACAATGGAGACGACTTTGACAGCGCAGTTTTGGATTCACTAGCTAAGGATGGAAATAAAGGCACCCACTCTGTAGCGGAACAATTTCTCCTGCTGTTGGAACTAGTAAATGGTGGTGTGATTCCAGAGAAAGCCTACGACATTATTACTCAGGGCGAAGATGGTGTTCCCTTGATATTTGAGGCCATGCCGAGAGTCAACGTCAATACGTTAATCTACATTGCATCTTTCCTGAGAGAGGTGAAGAGGGTCGTTTTAGATTTTGAGTCTATACGTAAGTGTTGGTATTCGTCGAACAGTTGCTTTCGCGAGATGCTAACTTATTTTCAGTGGAGGTATTCGATAAAGTGCTAGTCCGCATTCCAAAGGGCGGTAAGAATAAATCTCGCCAAAAGAAGAAACGCTTGGAGTTTTGGAAAGGATTTGTCGGTTAGTAGAAACTACGTTGATCGCTCTTAGGATGCGTATTGTGTATGCAACGTACTTACGAACATGGGTAAAAAGTAACGATATGTAGATAGTGAGAATTGTTTAGGATCGCTTGGATAGATTATTTGGCATGATGGCATTTGATTGGTCTGGAATATGTATAAATAGCATGAAATAGGAAATCCACTTATAAATCATGCATAGTGCTTGATCTTGGGACTGGAATTAATCAACCAATAATCAGTGTTTAATCTCCGCAATTATTACATGCGGCAAAACCAAAATGCAACGTAAATGCCTCTTGACCCATAAACTCCTAGACATACAATTTTCATCCCTTTTTAACATTATAATTCACTTTTCTGGAGGTCCACCCAAAGTAGTTCCTTTACCAGTCGATGTAATTTCCATTGATTCTGTCAAGTATTTATCGATTTGCTGCCTCTCAACAGCAAATAGTTGTTGCCTCTCTATTTTTTTCAGCTGCGTTCTTGAACCTTGCGTAATATCTGCTCTTTGATTAAAATCTACCAACAAACGTTCTTCTGTCAACGTAATAACTTACCACTCATCTTCTCATCTCCGTCATCATCCTCCCCTTTAATCACTAGTTCGCCGTCAATAACACAAACTCCTCGCTGAGCCAGGTATCGTCGATTTCGCTCATCTTTCTTCGACTGCTTCTTGGACAGAACGCGTCCATGAACCACCGTGTCACCCTTCACAATGCCGGCCTTGACTGCTTGTGCTGCATTGAGCCGGCTCGCGCGCTTTTGGCCACTCGCCGACTTCCGAGACTGCTTCACTGCAAGCTTTGGCTTGTTAATGGAGTTTTTTGACGGCATCTTGATTGTGGTGGACGGCAGTCTTCTTGTGATGTGAGGAATGACGTCGAGTAATAAAAACTCGGGAGAAGTTCCTTTGGGTATTCGAAGGAAATTTTTGCTTGTGAGTGCCCATCGCCGAACACCCAAATTAAATTGGGGATAGAATCACAATTAGAGAAACAGTTTTATATTACAAATTAGTAAAACTTTAGTTGCATTAAGTGTAACTAACAAAAACGCAAATGCACAGCCAAAAATATGCGACAGAAAAATAAAACCATCCAAAGTATTGAACGCCATTTAACGCCCATTTGGTCTTCCACGAAGTTCGCCGCTGGCGAAGTTGTCGACCGCTCGTTTGAACAAAAGCTCCAAATTAGTTTGGCCAGTAGGCATACTCTTGAGAGTTTCTTCCTCGATACTCTTGTGACTCTGCTCATCGTCGTCATGTTCACTGATACACGATCGGCATAGCTCTTCAAGCGTCGCACGATCCTCGCTCATGTAAATCCACAGGCCCCAAACATCAGGCTGCTTCGGAGCAGTCATATCCTCATACCCCACTTCCCATGGTTCAACCGCATTGTACGGCGACCTGACCATTACAAACTCGTCTAATCGTTCAATATCGGTAATGTCCTCCAATTTCAAGAAAAAACTCTTGAGGGACTGGCGGTTCAAAATCGCTAGCACATGCTCATCTGCTTCTTCCCATGAGTCTGTTCCATTTTGATAGTAATATCCGTTCGACACTGTCGATGCACGTCGCGAGTACACAAACAGTACGCCTTGACAAGGTAACTTTTCCCAAGCACTCGTATCCGGGACAAATTTGTACAACACCGCGTGCGCGCTGGTCAGCTCTATATCGTTAATGAGCGGGTCGTGACGAGCTAACACCGTGTGATTTAACTCATCCGTAGACTCCACAGGTATTATATCTGGCTTTGGTGGCGGTGCTGGAGGCGGTGGAAGGACACTATGTACTGTTGGTGTTCGGGCCCTGACTTTGGGCCGAGTCGGCGATTTGGCTCGAATTTTAACGGAAAGAGTCCGAATAGGCGATGCAGGCTGAGCTTTTGATTTCTGCAAAGACCTAAGGAAAAGATCTGCTTTTGGATTTGTCGACAATTCATGGGAAAATACTGCAGGTTCTGTAGCAGTCTGTATAGGATATTGTTCCTGATAAGGCGGCGAAAATTGCGTCTGCGGTGCCTGTGACGGCTGCGGCCGAAATTGAGCCTCTGCCGAGTAAGAATCTGATGAATATAGCTGTCTTGGTAGCTGCGGATAGTAAGAAGTTTGAGGGGATGGCAAAAGTAGGCTATCAACCATAGGCACAGATGTTGACTGCGGTGATCGAATCATATTGAGAATGCTTTGGCCTCCAGGAGACGAATGACTCTGCGCAGAACTAGGCGGTTGCGGAGAGGCAAGTAAATTGTCCTGCGGAGGCCGCAAAATATGCAATATGCTGCGATGAGACATCTATGATATGTATATTTGCAGTAAGTGTCGTCTGTCTATTGGATCATCAAGGAATGAGCTGTGTCGAGACTGTGCGCGTTTGCTTGCAGGTCGCCAGCCATAACGATGACGACCAGCCGCGGGCGGTTAGGTTACCCGGAACAGATGACGACGTCATCTGCCCTGGCTCATCATCGCTCTTATGATAAAGGACCCTGAATCATGGCAGACAGTAGAGATTCAGAATGCTTTTGGAAAATTGCCGCCATACTCGCGACTGGAGCATACAGGAGAGAATAGTTGGGGTCTATGATGTTTATAATGGCTTATTAGGTGCTTGCATTCATGAATATTGAAATATATGTAGAACCAATCTTCATCGACAGGAAGTATACAACAATCCCATTGCAAATAAGTTCTGCACGATGGAACCGTACCGTACCAATTCGGTTGCGGGATGAAGCACATCCATCTGTCATGCTGTAGTATTTGTCAAATATATACTAGGTTTTGCTGGTCGCAATAAAGTAGTCGGGGCAGTAAGCTTGCGTTTTCGACAGTACGAGGCTGACTGTGGACCCCTCTGCCGGAGTGGGCGTCTCCGGAAGAAAGACATCGCTATCTGGCGTTGAATCCGAGTCAGAGAACTCGTAGTCAAAGGTATCAATTATGATTATAGAATATAAATGGTCGAGTGTTAACCTGTTATGGTCTATCGTTAGTTGAATACAAGGAGACTCTGAATTTGCAAAATGCGCGGGAGAAATCCACTGCACTGCACGTCAATTATGGTTTGCCTTGCGATATCGCGTTTGCTCAAGATCATGACCGGGTGAGCTCCAGCCGACAGGTGGTCGTGTTTCCTGTCACTGGCACTTAAAGTTTAGTGGTTATGTTGTAAAATAGCCAATGATTCCAAGTCCTAATGGCATGCAGTAGATGCTGCCAATGGTTGTGAAGATGGCTAGCACGCAGATGGCGCTTTGGCCACTGGCGTAGTCAATAGATAAATGCAGCCGGAACAGCCATGTAGAGCAGTTTTGCTTAATATACGGGTTTTCTCTTTACAACAGGTTATGAGCCCTGAGCCCTGCCGCGCTCAAAAACAAAAAGAATAAAAGAAACGCAAAAGAGACATGTCTGAAGATCGCGACCTGAGAGTTTGGAAGCTCGAAGGAGCGGAAGACTGGGTGCCGTGGAAGCGGCAGATGACCCTCATACAGTGTGGCGATCCACTCCACTGATATGTCCAAATGGATGGAATGGGTGGAAATGGAGGTCTGCGCATCCATTTACATCCACTCCATATGGCCGGGGTTACGTAATCAATCCATCCATTTAAAATAGGCGTGGAATGGACGGATGGACAGATGGATAGGATTTTAGGGGTTCCGCGTTTTAAGGG
>PPJW02000126.1:0-16990 GCA_003705905.2 Lipomyces sp. NRRL Y-11553 | reverse complement strand
CTTGGGGGTGGTGCATGGAGACTTTCGGTATGAGAACATTTTATGGAATGAAGAGCTAGGACGAGCTCTAATTATCGACTTCCATCGTGCAACGTTGGCTCCTCGACTGATGGAAAAACGCAAGCCATTGAAGCAGCCATTGCGCAACACACAGGTTTCGGAGTCAAAAGGGCACCATGCTGCATAACAATTAGACATGAGAAATATAGCTATATAAATAGGGTAATGTGTCGCCGCTCCCATAGTTAAGGACCCGTGGACAGCGGCATAATTGCATGGAACCGCCAATTCGGCGAGCAAGAGCGGCATCTGTTTAGTGTTCCGCGAGTTTAATTTAGCTACCGCATGTACAAATATAATTATGAAAACAAATGTCAAATGTCCCTCATATAGTGATGAATTCGGTCCGACTGTCACGCGTTCACGCGTGAGCGTCTGTTGACACGTTACGCGTCAAGCTGGTCTGCTTAACGTGTGGCATTCATATATGTAGCCGCACGCAAGCTACTGATAGAACCACCGCCATCGAATATAAGAACACCCAGATGAAATCGACTATGATAGCATGATTTACTGCGGCGCGTGCTTACAAAAACCAGGGCTATGTACTCATTCTCTAGCAAACAAATCATTTATTAATTATGGCACTCAGAGAGACTATACTATGTATATACATAGTTTTCATACACGTGCCATTTTGCATATTGTGCATAAGCACTTGCTGTTGAAAGACGCAGGCGTGCATGAAGATGCGGCTGAAAACGTTTCGGTTAGAGCCGCAGCTAAGATCTATACTGTCCCCGAAACAACACTCCGCCGCCGACGCGCCGGTAAGCCATCGCGACGCGATATCTCTGCCAATTCTAAAAAATTGACCGATTTGGAAGAGCAAACTATTGTTCAATACATCCTTGACTTGGATTCGAAAGGATTTCATCCTCGGTACAAAGCTGTGGAAGATATGGCGAACCGGCTGCTTGACACGCGTCGGGCCACGATGGGCGGCAAGCTTTGTCAAACGGCACCCAGAACTTACCACGCGTTTTAGTCGGAGATACGACTATCAGAGGGCCAAATGCGAAGATCCGGAGCTTATTCGCGGTTGGTTTGCGCTGGTACGGAACACAATTAAGTACGGCATCCAGGACGCGGATATCTACAACTTCGACGAGACTGGGTTTTTGATGGGCGTTGTCTCATCCGCAATGGTTGTGACAAGTTCCGAACGAGGTGGCAAACCAAAATCGAAGCAGCCTGGAAATCGGGAATGGGTGACAGTGATCCAAGGCGTAAGTGCGCTTGGCCAGACGATCCCGCCGTTCATCGTTGTTAAGGGGAAATATCACCTCCTCTCTTAGTATGAAGAAGGTCAATTGCCAAACAACTGGAGGGTTGCTACAAGCGCTACCGGCTGGACTACAAATGAGATAGGTCTAGATTGGATTAATCACTTTGATGAGTCTACAAAGGCTCAAACTATAGGTGTTTATCGCCTCCTGATCCTTGATGGCCATGAGAGCCACCACTCAACCGACTTCGAGGTCTACTGCCGGGAGAGCAACATCATTATGCTTTGTATGCCGCCCCACTCATCTCACATCCTCCAGCCTCTTGATGTTGGCTGCTTTAGCCCATTGAAAAAGGCGTACGGTAAACAAATTGAGGATCTGATGCGAGGCGGCCAGACCCATGTCACTAAGGAGGACTGCTTTTCCGCGTTTCATGCCGCCTTCCAGAGCGCCATGACTAAACAAAACGTTCAGGGAGGTTTTCGGGGTGCTGGTCGTCTTCCTTTCGACCCGGACCGGGTCATTTCGGACCTTGAACTCCGGCCCACGACCTCAACGCCTGTAAACTCAAGCCATGGCAGCCCCCAAGCCTGGGCCCCTAAGACGCCAAACAACCCAACTGCAGCATCTTCGCAGTCTACATTCATCAAGAATCGAATCGCCCGTCATCACGATAGCTCGCCAACCTCAATCTGCGACGCAGTTGACCAGTTTGCGAAAGGTACGATGGCTGTGATGCATAAGATGGAGTTGATGCAGGGAAAGATCAGAGACCTTGAAGCTGCAAATGAGAGGCTTAGTAAGCGTCGAAGGGCAAAAAACCACGCTTACGCAATGGAGGATCGATTTCGATACAGGAGGCATCCGATTTAATGAATGAGATTGAGGTGGGTGTGCAGGGCACGGAGGGAACGCGTGGTCGTAGTAGCCGCGAACTGAGGACCGAAACACGTCCCCGGCGTTGTGGCAACTGCGGCGAGGCCGGGCATAATGCGCGTACGTGTCAATTGGAGACAGAAATGTCTGAAGAAGACGATTCTGAGTAGCTGTGGCATTTTCGTGGAATTAAAAGGTTTATTAAAAAAGTGCGGGAATAGTGCGCCGCTCGCTATGCACCTACGTCAGTGATTTTTTTATGTAACCGCAACTTGCTTTATTATGTGCAATGTGTTTTATGACAAGGCGCTCACAGTAGGAGACTAGGAGTGCTCCGAATATTCGCATGAATAATTTCGCACCTATTTTTTGATGCGAATAATGATAACGAATATTATTCGCAGGGTGAAATGCCTTGCAAACAAACTCCTCTTCTGCGTGCGGCTAAGAGCGACGCCACAGAACCCTTGAAATGATGATTTGTCTACAGCAGTGCAGTCCGGGAAGCTTAAATAATCCATCGCCAGCATAGTTTACCCACAGTAATCTCCAGATGTCCATGGCTTTCAGCCTTCAACATATCGACAATGAGCAGAAGACTACAGTCGAAGCTTTGATAACGATTTTGGCGCGTTTGCGCACGGATTCGTTTTCCGTCACCTTCGAGTATTCAGGCACGATCTTTAACGCAGTTCCGATAGCCCATGCTCTGCTTGATGAAGGTTACGACTCCAATTACATGTCAAATGATCTCTGGACGCGTTTATCAAATTCCTACCAAAAAAGATCGCAGCTCTTGCAGTTTTTATCTCCAGTTGGTGGATCCTTTGGTGGCGTTACGAGTTTAAGAGGATTGACCCCGAGAACATCTCTGACTTGGGACGACGTTGCAGAACGATTTAAACACCTCACATTTCTGGAGGAATTAGCAAGGTGGACGCGTCCATTTTGTGTGGATCTGTTGATCAATATGATGGCCAGGGGGAGAACTCCTACACCAACTAATAGAAGCACTGCTTCCAGGCCCAAGAATTTAAAGGAAATGGTATACATTGGGCTCTAACGTAATGTAGTGGAACTGGCTAATGTTCATTTATGTAGTTGCTAGCACGCGATGGCCGCTTTAGTGTCGTGGGGCAGATAATGGATGATTCAGGACCGGTTCCGAGCTTACCCCCTTCTAACGGCATGGCACGACTTCATGTTGCACATATTATTCCTTTCAGTGCGAGTCGTCGTCTTCCATTGAGAGTTATGCTTTCAAAATTTGCAGGTCAAGATATGGAAGATGTTCTGCTTACTGGCCAAGGCATCAACGATCCATCTAATGCACTTTTATTAGATGCCACGACTCATGAGGCTTTTGATGCTTTCAAATTTGGTCTGGAATGCCAAAATGATCAATACTTTCTCAGAATTCTCGCGCAATCGATACCGTCATCAGTCTCTCGGCACATGGAAGGTGATGAACTCTTCTTTGGCCAAGAACCTGGCCAGATTGCATTGCCTTCACCTCTCCTTTGCAATATCCAGTTGGCTGTTGGTCGTGTATTACGTGCTAGTGGTGTGGCCGAAACAATAGATAAGATTCTTCAAGATGAAGAGGATCTTAGTTGCGGTAACCTGGAAGGTGATTATGGGCTTCGAGTAAGTGCCTCATATCTCGAGAGAGAATTGAGAGCTTTGCAAGGTATGGGCGAGTTGGCTATCGATAAACACGGCAGTCTTGCAGACTCCGATGGCGAAGAAGTTCTTCCAGTGACAGCTGGCCATAAAATATGCGCACAATATGGTATTATCCCTGAAACTTGAGATAACATCATTCTTTACCTAGAACGAATTTCTATCATTCCGGATTCAATTCCATACCAATGAATTAGTCAAAGTCTCGTTTACAAGGAGACCGTACTGTATGCCTCGGTTTTGTCGATGAGTGTATCACTGCAGATTGGGACTTATTGACCATAACTACGATTTTATATGTGTGTCTCGTTCAGGACAGACATGATCGACTGCATTTTACACCACAGCTAGTACGTATCCGCGTACTGATTCGCACTCGAATATTATCTCAGTAATCGACTACCTTTCAGCGCTGGAGCTTTAGTTTACTGAGGTACGCAGACAGGGGTTCTTCTCGACTCTTTGGGGATAGAGGCAGCAAAGCCGACCTGTACATTTGGTGATTCTTTTGGGCTAGGGGACCAGGTCCTGCCAAACCTTCAGAAGGTAGAGCTGGGAGATTGTATTCCATTCAGTCATATTCTGATTGGAGAGGATATTATGGCTACGCCAGTAAGTTTTTTTCCAGCGGGAATGGTTTGACGGCAAATTTCAGGAACTCAATGGTGCAGACTGCGGTCATCCGGATAAAGCGCAGGGCCGGTTTGTCAGATCTCGACCTGAAACATCTGACATCTGTTATATGATCGTGTGCTCTTTGTCCTTATCTCCAGAATATATCATTTCTGCCTTTGCATGTTTTTTTCATTCTGAGTCTGTTCCGCATTATCAATGCTTGATTCACTTTCAGGAACCCAATTTACCAATGCCTGATTCATTTCAGTGGCCCAATTTCATATTCTTCAGAAAGAATGTACTTACCATCATTCATTTTTGCCATGAATAATTCTCACCCATTGACAAGTGGTTGAACTAACTAGCGAGGCGTCTAGCTTCGTTCTGCGATTGCAAATCTGATATTGACGGATTGGATTGGCTGCGTTGTAAGCTGTGAGGCCCCCCAGGCTTCATAAACGGTGGAAAATAGCCTACGACCGTTCTAGACTTTAGAGTATATCACTGGGATTGATAGGGACCTGCACGAATAAGAATATTCGTATCCGTATCCGTATCCAGGAAAATATATAGTTATCCGTAACTTAGACTGTAGTTATCGATTTAATATACACACGATATGAGGTTCTCGTGGTGTGCACATGTGCATTTATCGGAATTTTATCGGAATTTTATCGGAATGCTGCGGGGTTGAGCAGCTCCAGGTCGTTCTTATTACAAGCCAAATCGCATGCAGCCTCCACGCTGAAGGTCGAAAACGTATTGAGAGTGCATTTACGTTCGTTGAGCGAGTTTCTCATTCTTTCGCAAGTTTTCTAGGTCGGACTATGAGCATCGACGGTACAATTACAATCTCTAGAATCTCCCAAGCTCGAATCTATTCCACTTGTCGGATTGCATGTTATGATCAGATTGCGTATGGTATTTTCGTCTGCGCAATGTCGCCCAATATACAAGCATAACAATTTTAGTCTGCCTTAGTCTCATTCTCATAGCAACTACCTCGTCCACACAGAGTGACGCCGAGTAGTTTCCTGCTTTGGGGCAAACCTCAGGTCGCCCCCATCCCCGTGATCGCACTAATGCTTCTTCCAGTTGCGGAATGCCGCGAATGCAGGGCCACTAGCGAAGGTGGCCATCGTAATCTATGGCTCGGTAAACAATGCAGCTAAGGCAAGTATCTGAATTCCACCTTGAATGCAGAGTTGTTTACATTTAAAATGTTTGGAGATTTGTTTACTGGGTGCTGCTTTACGTACTGGCGATCTCAGCCAGTACTTACCGACCGTATTCTTACCAGCATTCCAGTGATCTTGCTAAATGCAGGATGCTAATGAAACTCGCATTATTTGATATATTCCACAAGGAATTTAATTATTAGACTCAATGCTTTGAGTTGTACAGCGGACAGTCCAGCTAGAATTCCTTGGAGAAGTTTTTGTATAATCAGTGCTTATTGGGCTAGCTGCATTTAATTTTATGCGCATATATGTTCTGTCTGGTCAGCATTGCTGCACATAAATTCTCTGGCTGACCCGTGTGTTAAAAATATGCATAGGTCAGAACGTCATGCAGCTGTTCGACAGTACCTGTTCTTAAAGTTTCCCGATATGGCCTGGACCAACTTACTCCTGAAGAAAAACTGTATTCTCTAGTACTACGAGCTCCCATGCAACTTTCGTACCTACTCAACTATTCCCCTAATTGTCGATGCTGCAACTATGCTGCTCTTCGTCTGCCGAGATTTGCTGTCGGGCTTATGCAAGTACAGTTCGGGCTTCTCGATATGAACCTCCGGCTATGCACGGAGGCGGCTCTCTGCAGCTCGACCAACACTTGTCATTGCCAACAAGCAAGTGCATTGCTCTGAATATGTATATATAATGCGCTCATCCCAAACCGATCGGTCAGGTTTTCATAGGCACTGCCGCAAATATGTCCTCCACTTCCGAGCCCGCCAATTCCTCTTCGGATGATAATAATAGATCAGACAACCCCGTTCCTCCACCCTCACCGACACCATCAGTCTCGGTCCCACTCCTGGCAGGGTGGAAGAGTCCGCTTCCAGAATGGAAAACGCAGATTCCGTTTTGGTCACGACTAGCTTCTGTCGGCACAAAGAATCACAAGCTTCTCATTGGCATTCAAGTTGCTTTTGCTCTGTACCTCCTTGCACTGGTGGTTAGATTCCAGTATTATGGCACAACATCAACCCGCGATGCCACGACGACGTCGACCTCGTCGTTGGTGGTAACACCTTCAGGACCCAATGACCTGCCCACGCTCGCGGATATGGCTACGCCGATCAAAGCGCATTCAGAATTTCCGCTCAACGTTTTCTTGGTAAACACTCCCAACTACCATTTTGAGGTCTTCGTGCCAATTATCGATACGTTTAAGCGGATCGACAACATCAACGTTACTCTCTTCTCGACTGAAAAAGGCTTGGGCAAGTGGGGTCTCCGCAATGCAGTTGAGGTCGAGGTGAGCAGCTTTATGTTTTGTTTTTGTTTGCCAAGTCACTAACTGAATCCAAGCGTGACGGTTTACCTCTCCTTGATGCTGAAGTCACGCCGGTAGACAAAGTCGGTGTCAGTCCAGAATTTATCTTCCTAACCACTTGTCCCGAAGATATGCGGGTTTTGGACAAGTCGCTTGAAGTGGCGCTCGCACGCGGCGCCCACGTCATGTGCGCCGTCCACCAAGCTCATCTGTGGGACTACCGCAACATCCAACAGTATGCGAAGGAGATTTCGTTCATGCGGACTTGGGTTCAGCGCGGACAATGGCACTTTGCTGCCCTATCACACCACGTACATACGTATATTGTGTCCAATTTCGAACAATTCCTGGACACACCTGGGTTTGAGTATCGTCCATATTTGTTCCATCCCGTTTTCAACTATACCGCGCCCGAGAATCTTGATTTTAACTCGGATGCTCCGTTTGCCATTATTCCGGGCAAATTCGAATCCGAGCGACGCAATTACGACGCCATTTTTACCGAATACGGCCATCTCGATTGCGACATTAATCTCCGCCTTGTCGGATCCGGCGTGATTCCACGGATTGCGGACGCGATGAACAACAAGATCGGATTTATCACGAACCTTAACTTTTTCGAGTTCTTCCATGAGATGTCAAAGGCCGTTGCCATCATTCCCACTCTTGGCAATGATCATTATTTCAAGTCACAAGCGTCCTCTACCGTGGCTACGTCGATAATCGCGGGCACGCCATTAATCGCATCGCAGCAATTCATGTCTGCCCATTCACAGATTCCGGTTGAAGCCGTATGGCTTCAAGGTGAGCACGAAACAGAGTTACAAGCCTTGCAACGAATTGGACACTTGAACTCGACCGAATGGCGAGAAAAGAAGACCACGGTTGAGCGGCTTCGCTGGCGCTTGATTCGTGAGAACGTGGTCCGAGCTGAACGGATGTTGAATGCAATTGGAGACAGCAGATATGGCTCTGCCGGCTCATCAGTGTATTCGGGTATTTTTGATTTCTAAATATTTTTGAAATTTTTTTTTTTTCATTTTGATTAGCTGGAATGACGTAGTTACGATATTGGGTGCGAAGAAAAAGTCGTCGGTAATTTGTACATTAAAATTTGTAAGTTATACCACTGTTGACATAGAGCCAATGAAAATAGATTCGCTTTGCTTTTTTGCCACTGAAACAAAATCCATCGTCTCAACTAGCTAGCTACTGGGAATTTGCAGTCGCTTGGGACTACCGAATGTGGTCCTTCGTTTAGAGTATTCTTAGTAGTCGCTTACAGTAAACGGTGCAAAAAATTTCTTCTCTTTCCGTTGAGCCGGGGATTTACCCAATCAAATTTATCAATAATGATAAATATGTTGAATCTCCACAAATATGCATGCCCTAAGGCGTCGAGTGCATTTGGTGGCAGAGAATACTAAGCAATAAATATCTGCAACCCAACAACACTTTGATTATGTCATTAAATCCGAAATAACGTTCATATCCAGGGCGCAGGACCTGAACCTTATTTGTGATCGTTCACGTGTCACAGGTTGACATTTGGTGGCTTGGCTTTTTTTTTGAGACGCATGTCACACGTGAACAGCTTTTAGTTACCTCAAGCAAGATAAGCGGGGTTAATTACTTGAGGTCCTGCACCATTATCACTGTTGACCTGTAATTCTTGGCATGGCGGCAAATTGACAGTCAAGTTTTTTAACAGCCGAGATTATTGGGCGGCGGGTTATGATTAGATGCAAAAGAATTATGGACCAACCAGAGCGCGCATCCGATCCTCCGGACAAGCTTTTCCCGTGCCATGGGGGTGGACGAGAACGAACACTACTACGAGAATTGTCTACGAATTCGTCCAGTGGCACAAACACCCTGCAAGCTCGCCTATTCGCTTATAGTCTCCGAGTAAGCAATTACAACTAGGCTAAAATATTCGTCAAAGTTGCTAGTCGATGGAACTAGACCGTTTTTTTTTGGCTGCAGTTCCCACGATGAGGCACGTCTAATTGGCGAAGAAAAGTTTTCATGGTTGCACAAATTTCGGTCATTTGCAGGGTGGGCCAAAAACACAAAAGCAATTACTTGCCTGAATGTGGAAAAGTGACAGAAGCATGCACGGAACAACTATATTGCGGAGCAGCACATAAAATCCTACAGCACTAGGCGCAAGGTACCCTCGGCTTGGTCGGGTCGTCGCAACACTAAAACAGTCCGGGTCATCACTCGACATTCAGCTGCAAGAAGTACATAAAAAAAGCAATTATTTGAACATGTGTTCTTTAAACTTTACTCTCGCCGCATTAACTCTATTTTTTTTTTCTTTTTTTCTTTCATCGCTGCAACCGCAGGCGAGTTTCATTTCCATCTAAGTCCCGAGGCTGTATCTGATAGGTAGCGCGAGGAAGACCGCCAGACTTAGCTTCCCGTGGGAAGCTAGCGTTCTCGGAATTCTAGTTGTAGCATTTGCCGGTGGCAAAATAGGCCCACCCGGCCAGCAGTCTGGACGCAGAAACGCAGCCAAGAGATTGTTTTTTGTTGCATCGCCTTGGTTGCTATGCGTATGCGGATTGGTGCATTAGTACAGCGATATATGTTATCTTGATGAACAAGCCATTAAACATAGGAGAGATAAAAGAGGTGCCAAGCTGGATGACGTGCCTCGGAAATGTACCCGGAAGACCCGTAGTAAGGAGTTTCCGCCCAAGAATTCCGTGCGTCACATCCAGCCACTAGCCTAGTACCAGCTATAGAGTCAAAAATGCACCGTGATATCGATTGGTATCATTTGTGATTAATGCCTGAGACGTGAACTTCAGGAAAATTTGTGTTCACAGCTTTCGAACTGACAATCGAAGGTGCCGCATTAACCAAGTTTAGATTTATTTCGAGTCTCTACGCTTGTCCAAAAAAATAAATGGCTTGTCTAAGCCCCAATGATTCTCCTTGCTAAAACTGGGATTGGCCAAATTGGTCTCCTAATCCTGACGAAATTGTAGATGTAAAAGTGACCCCAGCCTCGACCTAGCCGCCGAGATTCCTGGATTACCGGTTTTAGAATGACTACGTGATGAAGAAGCGCCAAAGACCGGAGACTATGACTGGCAGGATGCCCCTCATTCTTCCATCAAATAAATTTAACTCCTGGCTTCATTAATAGTCTGGATTGCGAAACTCTTCTTCCCCGAGAATCTACAAGCCCAACGGTGGATTGCAGTTCTTCCATTATCTCGGAAGATACCTCCGGATACTGAGTGATTGTGCTCACATTTCGAGACTACAGAGTCCAATCGAGCGTGGATAATGAAGAGGACCAAAAGTAAGAGACTTACAAAGTGAAGTTTTGAACTCCAGCTACGTTCGGCCCAATTAGGAGATTTTCTGCCAATAACCGATATAGTTGACTAAATATATATATTGACGACACTAACTATATAGATATATACACTCATATCTACAGTTGCCGACATTTATTGGTAATTTTATCCGCGAGGTGTTGAGACTGCCGATATACAGATCGACCGATATCTGCTTCGGCAAATCGTCTTTTGACAAGTTGCAGCGATATTCTCAAATAAAATTTATAATGAGAACGCACCAGGTCACGGAACAAGGAGATAATCGTCAAGGACAACAATCACACAGACAGAACAGAGGACACAGATAACAACACAGCAACTCCCGCCATAAATTGACCGGAGTTAAGCATCAAAATTTAGCTGTCTTAACTTTCGCGATTTTAGGTAAATCTTTAGTCTGTCGAGGGCATTCTTGTTCATAGCCGTCGTCACTGTATTCACGAAGCGGTCGCTATTCAACTCTACCTTCTGCTCTGCCGCACGTAACTTCCGGAGCTCTCTGATTGGAGCCAACTCCTTAATTGATAGACTGACCATATGGCTTCCTTTCATGGTCCTGTCGCAATTATCTATTATATTCTACATGTTGTATGTTACCTTGTAATTCTGAAACTTAATCAATCATACTTACATAAGTGGTTATATCCGGATCGCTTTTGCCAGGTATACTCTTAAAGATTTGGACGCTCAGATGGGATATGGGGTAAAACCAGGTGTGTCCCTTATACTTATATTCTCCCAGTGGCTCTCTCTTCAGTACCCTTGAGAAAATTCGTTTCGCATAACTACTCTCATGGTGGAAATCTCCAAATTTATAATGCTCCGTCTTGGCTGGACGCCTGTATCGCTTTGTCTCTTTGATATTAATAAGGAGGACTACCTTGACTCCTTGAGCAAACCATGTCACCATATCCTGCTGTAATTTAGTGGATCTTTCTGATACTCCGACCTCAACTATGCATAATTGCACTAGTGTCGATTCACTGATCTTATATCTCAAGCCGCCATCCGCCTCCTTGGCTCTTGGGCGAGCGCTTGGTCCAAGAACCATTGTGCTAGGACCAGACCTTTTTATTAAATCTACCAGATGCTTGGTATCATGACGGCCTTCCAGAAAGTTATGTACAGAGCTTCCATCCACGTCTCCATAAACAGGGCTGCCTCATTATGTACCTCAGAAGGGTTACCACTTGGATGGGTTCTGGGACGCCGACGTTTAGGTGCATCGGTGGAAGAAAATAAATGGATGGTTAAGTGACAACTTGAAAGATTTAAGAACATGCTAGGATGTCTGCTCTTGATTGCGCAAGGCACGTGGATGGCAACGTGGGCTGTTTTTAAATAAACATGTAGGGGCGGGCAACTTTCCAAGAGGCTCGCAACCAAACTTTTTGTTCTCAGCCAATTCCAGCATGTCCGCTTGCAAAAAGATAATATACTAAATACCTATTCTTGTCAGCTAAACACATGCAACTGCAATGTATGAAATGTCTAGCAGGCGCAATCAGAACCAACCCCCCTGCCCCCTTTTTCTGAGGCTAGGTGTCTCAGGGTAGGTCTAATCTCCTTGCTTTGCCGTTCGGGCATTTGTATATGTTTGCTTTAGGGCTTCATATCATTATATATCCTGGCAATTGTACAGGACGCTGGAATCTCGGACTACAAATGCGGGTTCTATAGAAAGGGCTCTAGATCTCCGTGGTGCGTATCATAATAAAATACTTTAATGATATGCTGAGTTCCGAAGACTCGATCTGATACGGTATTCTTATTACGTCCCTTTACTTGGCGTAAACTGCACCTGGTGGGTTAGCGGTTATGATGAGTTACTGATGGAGGACAAGAGATTAATTTGATTGGGTTTAGGTTTGACCAAAAATGCTGTCAAAACGAATAGTTAACCTAACTACATTTTTACAATTATCTCCTTTACAAAACCTCACGCCGAACTTTCTGGAGTCACGCAGTAATATGCAAAACGCTGTTCTCCTGTTTCTGTCATCGCTAACTTCAGACGGGATAAAATATAGTCGACATCGATCGCAATCGGTAACTTTGCGATATCCGACTTCCTGACTTCAGCTATCGGAGCCAGTTCCCTGATGGTAAGGTTAAGATCCATCATGCCTTTTTTAATGCACTTCCCTTCTTCAACAATAACCTGGCATAAACAAGTGGTTAGCAGCATAAATCACAATTGGAACGATGCATACATGTCTCGTCACTTCGGGATTTTCACTCTTTCCGCGTCTCTTGTACACTTCCAGGAAGAAGTTGGAAACTTGACCAACCCAGGCGAAATCTCCATACACGTATGGACCCAGCGGACGCTTTCGAGTTATATCTGCAAATTCGTTGCGAAGTTGCTGAATTTCCTGCCAATAATCGGGCCTGATGCAGTCAATCGCTTCGTCCAATACTGGCGAATGATATACCGGAGTTTCGTCAATGCCGACGAGAATGACCACCTTGTATTTAATGCCGTAGAGCAAAAGCCGAATGTCGTCCTGCATATTAGAACCGCATCCTACTGTTCCTCCTATAATGGCACATGTCAGACTGCCTTCAAGGGGAGCATTATCATCGAATCGCAGCCCATCATCTACGTGCCAAGTGGATCCTATGTATTTCTTCGAACGCCCATCCTGTCTACTCAAGGCGTTTTGCACCCTAGACCAAATCTTCTTGGGAAATCCATGCTCCTTTAAACAAGAGACTGTATTTTCCTGAATCATATAACGAAGGTCGCCAAGTAATAACCTGTTAAGATCTGACGGAGAAGTTGTGATTGTTACTCGCCCGAGCGAACAATTATAGTCGAATCGAGGAAAACTGATAATCCCTCTGTTAGTCTCCATGTAACCGAACCTACAGCATATCGTAAAAGCGTACTGGCATACCGAGTTTCATCATGTAGTTCTTGCGACGCCTCTTCCACTCTAGCCCAATCTCGTAGGGAGAGTGAAATGTCCAGTCGAGAGTCGAATGGGCGGCGACGGACAAATTGTAAGGCATAGTCGAAGCTATCAGCCATAGTTCCCGTAGAAGGCAACGCCATTTTCACAACGTAGCTGATATATCTGTGGAGACACAGAGAGCGAGAAGCGGCGAGTACATCAGAAAAATGGTGAACACGGAAATCGGGTCGGGATCTGTGACGTACTTCCCAAGCAACCTACACCACCACTGAACCGCCCGTTTGCCCGCCACACCAGAAATTTATTTATCAACATTTTTCAACGCGTCGTTTTTAACGATTTCTATATAAAATGCCATATGCTGATGAAGGCGGAATTCAATTGGCTCTAATGCCTACGAACTCATTAGTGTGGGCGGTTCGCTTGGGAAGTACGTCACCTGTAGGATGGAGATGACGTCATGCACTGTGTGATCAGCGACAATCTGGTTTGAGAAACCCTGAAACCCTGAATGGTTACCGTTCTATGGGAACACATTTTCAGTTAAAACCTGGAACGGAGAATCATGGGGAGTAAACCGGCCATTCCTCTTTGGGACTAGTTTGGATTGCTTGTAGTATGGTGCATCAACCCAAGAACCAAAAAAGTACCAGTCATTTTCAACAATTTCTATCCGCAACACCACATCATCATCTATCGACTTGAAATATATATCAAACTGTTTGTAAATGTATCATCTCAAAAATTTTCAGGGTTTCAGAAAGAAATCCGAACGTGATCGCTGGTACTATTTTTGAGTAGGTACGGACACCCTTAACTGGTAAACACCAACTTTTGGCGGATGGATACGCTGGTCACAACCCTAAACCCTATGCGATTTTGACTGCGCTATTTCGTATTAGGCAATTTAGCTTCCTAAAATAGCATAGCGTCCTTAATGCATAGACGTCGCGTCCGCCGCCAAGGTCGCGTTTAAACCCATTCAACCGAACATCAAGAACAACTCGTAAGAATTAGTAGTAAATATGGCGCCTCGCTCAAAACGCTCTAGAATTAATCAAGAGAATGCGAGAAAGAGATCCGCGTCAGTCTAATTGATTTGTTAAAATATTCTTTGACCTCACATTTACGCAGTCAGTTTTAGAATTACTAACAGGGTTAGGGTGCCAAAATATTATGCCAAATGGGGTTAGGGTTTAGATTTTTGGGTTGATGCACCATACCCATCGATTTTGAGAGAGTACTAACAGCGCCACAGTCTCCGGGTACGGCCACACCAGTCAGCCACTTACTCATATTTACTACTAAACTATCAATCAAACATGAACACGTTCAGGTTACTGTCACATTATCACCCATTCCTACTCGCCTTCCCTCATGACTTGTTCATACGATTACTGACATGATATATGTGATGGTACATCAGCCCACATCTCTTCAAAGTTTACATCAACCTCATCGTCACTAAAGCCTTCATTCGTCCAAGGCTACTTCTTCGTTCGCGTCCGGGATTTCATTGTCATCTTCTTCCGCCGACGCACTGTGCGCAGGTATATCTTCACATTCGAGACACTAAGGTAGCTGTTGACTCAAAAATCGTGGACACGTGCGGCAATTATGACCAGCTTCGTGGCAGGATCCACATCGTCGAACATTTTCCCTCCTGTCGACTGCATTCAGTATATTCTCTGCTGAAGTCTGCAGCCGTCGTGTCCCTGTAGGACGGCCTTTTCTGGGAAGAGAGGCCTTAGGATCTTTAAGGATCGTCGAGAGTGTCTCGGGATCGATATTGTGCCCGACGACGTTTGGAGGAGGGAGTGCCTGGCGGACTCCAGCGGGGATGTATTTCCGCGACGTCCAGAGGCACACCGAGCTGGATTTGGTGCGAGCATGGCAAAAGGTAGCGGTCCCCAATTGTTTCAGCGCAATTATCTGTCGTGCCACCCTCGTCATTGTGATTCAGCTTTTTCCTAACTTCGGCATACACGAGCTCCAATGCTGATCTGGAGATTGCCGTGCACAACTTTGCAGTCTTGACTTGGTTACGCATCTCGAGACTAACATGCAAGTTTTGGTTCGAGCCGATGATGCTCGACTGTTCTGATTGATCCCTAGCGCGACGGTTGATCTTCTTGCCGGCGGTAAGCAGTGTTCCAGAAGAGGACGTTAGGGCACCTTTCAATGCACCATGACTTCCTTCAACGCGCGAAGTCGTGCTATTTCCGAAGTTCATACGCTTGCATATGAAGATCATCTCCGCCCATCGTTCACACTGTCCATCCACCCACCATTGCTGGAGAAAATAACTTACAGCTTCTGGGGAGTAATCATTGTGAATGTCTTCTAACTCCTTCGCCTGTTCGTCAGCATCGATTGCGCTTGCGATTCGTTTAATGCATTGCATAAAGTCATCGAAGTCGTCAACTTTCTTGAAATGCTTTCTGCAGTTCTTCATTATATTCTGCTCAATGTATCAGCAGCAGAGCTGGTTGAAGGTGGTCGGAAATACGTCTGACAACGCCTTCATCAGAGCTTTGTCTGAATCGGTTATAGCCACATATGGCAAAGCATATGCTAATACAACTCAACTTCTTCTGCTCCAACGCTAGATTGATATTGTTGTTAATACACAAGTTCGCTCACTCAGCTGCTGCAGTACCCAAGCGTAGGAGTGAGTCTGCTCGTTTGTCACGAAACACAATGCTATCCTCACCGTTTGCTATGGTCAATGGTGACGAAGTTTACCAGAGGGAGCCGGAATTTATTAGTCTTATAGGTTGCATCAATTATAACTAGTTGCCCATACAGGCGCGCCTTTTGAACATCCTCCGGCTTACAGAAGAACAAAGCTTCGAGCGAGCTGTCTGAGCCTCTGAGGCCATCTTTATCCTGTAGATGAAACCTTCATTTCGTAAAGACCATGCCAACTCGTAGATCATATGTATTATCAGCTTCCATTGCAGTATTGCTGTGTACGTGGAACAGAATTAATTGACAACGTGACTGGTGACTGAGGGACCTTTAGGAATGAGGAATAGCTATGCGACTACGAGAGACTACGAGACGCGTCTAGACGCGTTCGTTCAAGACCAACTCGGACTAACGTCGCAAAGGTTAATTCCGCAGCGATGAATACAATCCGCTTTCCCAATTCCCATGGGTATCGTACCACCACCAATCCAAACTAGTCCCAAAGAGGAATGGTCGGTTTACTCCCCATGAAACCCTGGAACCCTTATCGTCCCGCTTGTCTATTCATGGACCCGTGACGAAATACGAGAGAACCTCTCGGATGCGCCCTGAGACTCGACCATGGTTCACAACTCATCAGGATCCTGATCACTAGGATCCCTTGACTAGGGACTGGGACAACCCATGTAATCTTGAGAAAAGCTCAGCCTCCATTCTTTTAGCGGCTTCTGGACCACTGATGATCTCGCCCACCATATCACTTCCAGGTGGGAAATCAGTTTCAAAAATTGGTTCTCCAGCGCCTCTCATATTAGCCAACACTGCTTGACGAAAGTGCCATCGGAGAAGCTCATCCCTTGCACTTAGCTCACTTTTCCACATTTACGGATATGCTAAAATTGTTAAACTCCGCATAGGTCCACCCTCAGAAGCAGTCCATCAGGGACCCAAGCAACTACACGACTTACACGAGTTGATACACTTAGTGTATTACACTAAACTAAATAATCTACACCAGCGCATTTCTGACTAATCCACTACATACATTTGAATGTCC
>PPJW02000125.1:0-17463 GCA_003705905.2 Lipomyces sp. NRRL Y-11553 | reverse complement strand
AGTCTACGAGCACGAATAAAAGATCTGGACTGTGCGCCTGGATACGACATCGAGTTGAGACTGCAGCGTTATGCATCAATCTCCGGACATTAACTATCGCAGAACGAAATTGTCATATTCATGACCAAGAATTATTAGCGATTGTGGACGCGTTATTGGCTTGGCGGCATTACGTGCTTAGCCTCGCACGACTGTTAACAATTCATGCGGACCACAAGAATCTCGAGTATTTATACTACGCGACGGCTTTTATCTAAACGTCAACTTCGTTGGTCAGAGATTTTAGGGAACTTTCCCTTCGAATTGAGGTGTATGCAGAAGTACGAAAAAACTGCATCATCAGGAAGAGGAATGCGCAGCAGAGGGATGCAGTTGTACAATCACGAGCCAATATCTTGTGCCATGTTCGCACCTGATAGAGTTCGGCCAACCTATTGATTTGACGTCAATACATCCTCGCCGGAGAGTCAACGTCACGCTCCCGCCTATCAATATCGCCTCACAGCACATAGATCCGCAAATGCTCTCTGCGATCCGAGATCCCCCACTGGCAATTCCGACGAAGGGGCGTCCGAAAGGAACGCGGAGACTCCAAGCATCCGCGGAGGTTGCCCAGCAAACGGCAGACCGAATAGAGAAGGTCAGGCGATGCGGATCTTGTCACAGAGCTGGGCACAATCGGCGCTGGTGTCCGAAACTCACGCAATATCCACAAGGAGTCGAACAGGAACATCGATCACCAGAGAGCCACGATGACGGTGAAAGCTCCGTTGACGATGTTGACGATGTTGACGATGTTGACGATGTTGACGATGTGTCGGTTGTACCCTTGCTGCGTCGCTCATTTGACCCTACATAAGGCACAACCTTTAATTTCGCTCTCGCTTCCAGTTTCCGACCTTAATTCGGCTTTCGTTTTTCGTCTTGCAATCTTAATTTCGCTCTCTCTTCCATTCTCGCGTTCAATTTTGTTTTCATTTCCCTTCTGAGCGTGATTTCGTCTTTGCTCTTGTTTAGTCCTGAAAGGACTCGACTTTCAGGTCGCACTTTCTTCCGGTTTCTAATTTTAGAATCCTACTTGTATATTAATCCTGGATGTCGCATCCCTCTTGTTCTCGTTGTTCAATAGATTCTAAAATATCTTATCTTTGGTTTTCTACCTCACAAGTTTGATAGTCTCGAACTCGAACGACCCCCGAGTTCTAACACGATGACGCAAACGATGCTGAGTTTGAGGGAATGTGGGCAGACGTGTTGCCACTACTGTAGACATAAGCTAGATCATGGCATGTAGTAGAAAACGTAGGGAAATGATAGAGGTAATCGAATTATTATCTTCATACTGACAATGGTGGAGAATATAGCTCAACTGTAACAACGGGGGTATTCCTCATCACTTCAGTTTGCCAGAAATGCCTTAGCAGAATGGAATGCCAGAACGATTAGATCGAACACTGATGGACAAGGTACGATCTATGCTAGGATATGCTGGCCTACCCAAGAAATTTTGGGGAGAAGCAGTAAAGACAGCAGAAAATTACACTGGGCAAGGTAGTTGAAGACGAAACCCTGAACCCCTGAGACGTCAATGACGTCACTTGCATGCCTCATATCGAGCGGCTCAGCATAACAGAAAAGACATCACCCGCGTAACAACGTTAGAATTCCCACAACAATCACGGCCAAGAATGACACTATCCAAAACTTCACAACCACGATAGTTACAGTCGAAGAAGTTTCAACCAAAGGAGGAGCTAATGGAGAGAGAGATATCAGAAATACTCGAAATCCTCCATGGCCGGCTGCAAGTTGACTCGGTGCTCGAGTTCATGGTCTCCGAGGACGGTTACAAGCAACTCATTAAGGAGAGAGAAGAGTCCGACCGAAGGTAAGGTCCAATGGAGTCTATTTCATGACTCCAGAGCTGACGTGAACAACAACTATCAGATATAGGGTATGGTACGATGGTGAATCTCAGAAACTCACAATCAAGTGCTGTCCAAGTTATCTCCACGAACGTAATCATTCACATCTCATGTGAAGATAGTCTACTCGATAAGGGTAAAATCCCTCAGACTATACTTCTTTTGCACAGGATCAGCTCATATGACATTCGTAATTCTATGGCAATCTCTCATGAGATTTGCTCATGTGTCTTACGACAGCCCTCTAATGAAGTAACGTGAGCAGGACTGTAATCGTCAAGTTTCTGGTCGGGTACAGGCTATTATCTCAATAACGATAAGACCTTTGATTGTACCTGAGTGAGGTGCGCATAAGCTATATTAGCTTGGGTGGCTGAGCTCAGAAGGCCACTTTCACACCCCGCACTCTTATGATGACTCCCATGACGTGTCCTTCTCTTTTTGGTATTACTTCATATGCCTTAGCATGAACTTTATCGCAGACACATTTTATCTAGCTATTCTAAAGTTGTAGTTGTCATTTCAACAAAGAAGTACAGAATGTACCCGATCCGTCCTTAGACCCCAAAACGCCACTGCCGAACGCTTGCACTTTCTATTCCAGCTTTGCATCCAAGAGCTTACATATTTAGTACAGCTATCTTTGTACCAGGATATAGAGGTTATTTCAACAAGATATCTTAAACAAGGGAAGTGAACAGCACCTTATTTTAAGAGTCCGTGATGGCCAGCGGGACGTTCCATAATATCCCCTGAAGACGGCATGTGATAGCTGTGCCAATTTTGAGATCCCACCGCTCCTAGCTCCTCTATCACTTCGAGTTCGACACATGTGGATCGGCCATAGACATTGCGCAACATTATAGCTCCTCTGACTGTTCTATCATATCCCCAAACAAGTCCCCATTGAGCTAGTACATTTACATCCACGGGCTCCATTGAGTGAAAACCAACTTCTCCCGTATCTGGGGCCCAACATGAAGTGGGTCCCGTTGCAGTCCTTCTGACTGTACCGCTGAATGTTGCAGCTACACCAGCGAGATTATACATCTCTAACGTCTCTGACTTTATTGAAATTTTCTTGGATAGACTGGATATCCGGGTCTGGCCGAATACATGCCACTCATCCAGCGTGCCTGGGACTACCTTGTTCCAAAGAGAGATCATCACAATATCAATGAAAGATATCGCAGCTGATGTTATCGCAAGGTTTGTGCCAATGTTGTTAGCCCACCCCTTGCTGGTTGCGATGACGGCAATCATGCCGATGATCGTAGCAATCGGAATCGCCAGATCACGGACGAACAAGACGATGGTTCTCATCCCCAATGTGGGCTCGATATCAATACCGCCCCCGGGAGCCGGGCCAACCAGATTGTACAAAGCATTTCTAATGATCCATGAATCTGACTGAAGTTGTTGCTCTCGCATTGCTGCATAGGTTCCAGCAGCATTTGTGTCCCCTGCAGTTTCGAGAAATCTGACTGCCTCATTTGATCCAGCATAGAATAATATCAATAGAATGGCAAACCGTGACTGGACGTCGAGGGTCTCCCACCGCAAAGCCAACCACTTTGCGGTGAGGGGTCGGACCAAAGTTGATAGTGCGACAGTTTTGAGACACTGATTGACCCGTAAGTTACCAAAAATGTCCGTGCCTGACCAAGACGTTGATTCGACATTTCCAGTGAACTTATGCTTATCTGATAAAACCCTGCCAATAGCCTGCCTCAACTGTTCTGTACTGTCACTGTTCTCCGTGATCCCTGGGATGTGTCTCAATATTTGTTCATGGCCCTGAATATCTCTGGGCCTTTGACCCTGAGCCCAAGCTGTTACCACCCTCATCACTCGTTCTGCTTGGGCAGATGTGATGTTGAGGTAATGTAACGCAGATGTGATGTTGAGGCGTCGTACCGATTTAATAGGCGCCTGCACATGTAAATTATGTGTCACCATACCTTGGTGCAGGAGTTGCTCTGTACCGAGTTAAGCTACAGTCTTGTCGTTAGTGGTGTTGAGGTTTCTCGTACTCACGGAGCCATTGTCAATATCATCCTACTAGAAGACAACCTGGAACGTTGTTGTCTTATAGCGCGTTTTTCAAGCTGCTGCCCTTGACGTCTGGACATTCACTGGTTGTGACGTGACGGGTTACCTTATTTCCTCAGCACTTTCCATCACGAATCACGTAGTCACGCAATGAATCACGGGACTTGAATGGGCTACGCTTGACATTAATTCGCTTCCGCAAAGACGCCGCACCGAAACACGCGAGTGAGCCCATCACGGTCTATTTCAGTGCCAAAGAAGAGCTAGAGGCATGGATCGAGGAGCAGCGCCTCTATTGTAACTGGAACAAACACTCCGGGAATATTAATTCGGTTTCCCAAAAGGTAGTTACCTTCTCTGCCGCAATGTTAGTTAGGCCTAACTCAATGTGCCAGGACAAGCGTCTGCGGCCCGACAGCGTCGATTTCAAACTAATTTATTACTGCGATCATCGTGGCCGTTATTCTCCACGGCATAAGGAGAATCTCTCTCCAACTAAGAAAAGGAATGGTAAGGAGACCATTAAGACGGGTTGTCATGCTCGATTCGTCGCGAAACAGGTCTCAATGTCACAATACGCAGCAATTATTGACGGTGCATTTGGATATCTCTCAGACAAAAGTCTGATGGAATATGAGAAACTTCAAGTGCAATAATTGCATACTTTCAGGGCCTGCAGGTCGGTCAGTCGAAGCGTGAGATCTCTACTACGATTAGCAATGTCTCATTTCTTCGTGGTCCATACATGGCAAAAGTGATTCGTAACTGGGGCAAGTATTTCCTGAATAATCGTACTCTTCCACCGGGGGCTTCACTAGGTCGAGGCCGCAAGATCAAGTGCCTCTTGGCAGATCAGGAAGTCGCTGCTGAATGTCAAGCATTTTTCCGATCAATTCCACCTCCACAGAGGTCTGTCCATCGTCTGAAGATCTACATTGAGAATGAGATCTACCCAAAGCACTTGGGCATTCTGGACCGTCTCATAATTTCGGAGAAGACTTGCCATCGGTATTTGACTGCATGGGGATTCCACAAAACGGCCCATCGGCAAGACGTCTATTATGACGGCCATGAACGCGATGATGTGAAGGATTACCGTAATAAATGGTCAAATCTTATGATGGAATGGCGGTCGAAAATGCGCGAATATGATCAGGACGGGATAGAGCATCTGCCGACTCTTGCTGATGGGGAGAAGGAAATCGTCCTCGTGACTCACGATGAGTGCTGGTTTAATTCGAACGACGACGCGAATTATCAGTGGATTGAGGATGGTGAGACAATTCTCAAGAAGAAGGGCCAAGGTCAAGGTCTAATGGTCTCTGACTTTTTCTGTGCTTGTCATGGTCCGGTCCGGTTTGGAGACGAAGAGGCTCGCACGATCATGCTCCCAGGAAAGAATCGCGAGGGCTGGTGGAAGTCAGAGAACATGGCTTGTCAGCTACAGAAAACAATCCCTCTGTTCGAAAAGCAACATCCGAATTGTATCGGTCTCTTCCTCTTCGATCAATCCTCGAATCATCAATCCATGCCAGCAGATGGCCTGCTGGCACACAGACTTAACGTCGGCGACATGAAACCGGAACGCACTCGAGATGGGTGGTTTCTGGGCCCATGTGGAGAGATCGTGGTTCAGCCGATGGTCTATGGCGAGAATCACGTCGATGTAACAAAGAGAGGCAT
This sequence comes from Lipomyces sp. NRRL Y-11553, assembly GCA_003705905.2. Lineage (NCBI taxonomy): Eukaryota > Fungi > Ascomycota > Lipomycetes > Lipomycetales > Lipomycetaceae > Lipomyces > Lipomyces sp. NRRL Y-11553. Next base: position 11,803 of record PPJW02000125.1, on the reverse strand, counting down.
GAAAAAGGGCCTCAAAACAATTTTATTGGAAAGAGGCCAGTGGAAGGATGGCCTGCGCAAATCTTGCGGGAATGAATCAAACACGGAGAGCATGTGCTGTGCTGTTCATGTTCTTGCGAATCAGCCAGACTTTCGAGCCCAGAAATCTAGTATTGAAGAAGTTGTAGTGGGATCTGGGCATATGTGCTCGCTTTATCCGAAGTTTCACTGTGAGTGCAACTTTATAGAGCGAGTCTGGGCTGAGGCCAAAAGAGTCGCCAGAGCTGAATGCGACTATTCTTTCCGTTCGCTGCAACAACGGATTCCGAAAATCCTGAGCAGTGTTCGGATAGAGAATGTTCGTGGCTATGCGAGGAAGGCATGGCGGTACATAGAGTGCTACTCTCGTGGCTTTGAAGGCCAATCTGCAGCATTCGTAGTAAAAAAATATAAATCTCACCGAAGACTACCGGAGTCATTGGAACTAGAGTGAGTTTGTACAATATTATATTATTATTGGCTTCAGTGTTATAGTAGTAAATAACGCTTGCATATATGGCTTTTATAATCAATTTATTGTGCATTTACGTAAGGGTTAGGGCATTTCAAAATTTGGCACTTTTGACCAAGTTGGTCGGTCCTTGCTGTCCCGCACCATAGCTGGATGACTTGTAATAGCAATTAGCAAGTGTTGTTGTGCGCTAAAATAGTAGCGCCACACTGCCAACAACGCCAACCCTAACCCTGAAACCGCGAGAACTATGGAATCTACTTCGCGGCATTTTCTCAAGATAAGCTAGTCGAATTTTATTTGTACGTCCTTATCATTAATTAGCTATAAGCTATAACTACAAATTAATTGAGAACAGTCAGGCGCTGACAAACTAACGTCGGTCTAAGTAAGTAACTAATTCTGCCGATATTGCAAGTGACCGATAGGTCCATTCTCGCGAGTCGCGCACTTCAATTGTTTTTTAAAGAATAATGTCATTTGTCGTGGAGCCTTGTTTTCCTGCGGATGCCTCGGGCCTTGCTACCACCATGATGACCGCTCGCCTCACAGATCCCCACTGGGCTTTCCTCTGGGAGGATCCTTGCCCTGACGATATTATCGCCAGAGCCATCGACCGGGTTCCATGGAACCTGATTACAGGAAAAGATACCAAGCGGCATCAAAAGGTTATCAATGCCGAAACCGGGGAAGTAGTAGGATATGCTCGATGGACTCTTCCCCCCGTTTTGGCGGAGAAGAATAATGTCTGGCCGGAAGCCCAGGTGGCTGAGCCTACCCCAGCAGAACGTGAGATCTATGAGAAGAAGTACCAGGCTGGCACCAAGAATGGCCGTCTTATTGGGATGAAGGCCGGGGGCATGATGAACTTTCGCAGTGCGCCACTTGAAGTGGTAGATGCCAGAATCACCCGGGATGGACCTTTTCTGAGTAAATTATTGCCGGGGAGTGTTGGCTGACTGCTCGAAATATTCACTTACTCATTATCTCTTTAGCTCTCGATTACTTAACTACTGCCCCGGGGTTGTGGAGAAGAGGTATTGCAAGTATGCTCGTGCAAAGTGGGCTGAAGATCGCAGATCAGTATGGAATAAAAACTTATGTTATGTCGGAGCCAGCTGGATTAAAAGTCTACCTCAATCATGGCTTCAAACTGGTAGAGACGGTCTCGACAGATTATTCCCAATACGGTGGAACTGAACCAATGGTGCACCATTTTCTCGTGCGAGAGCCAGTGTCTCCGCAGCCGTATTAATGCCTCAAGAAAATGTAGATAGCTAGATTCCTAGATAATTGGGGTTACTTATCTATTTTAAGATTGTGATTTTTGTTAGGATGGTTTCAACCTACTAGCAGCAGTGCGGAGCTTTAGACCCTGAATTGTAGGCCACACGAAGTCCACCTTACTATTTTCTAAAGGCTTTGTCCTCAGATGCTTAATTACCGCGTAAAAACAGATGGGACTCTCCACAGGGTCGAATATGTATCCGTAGCATGTCTTGCTACCTCCGTCGTACTGCCACTCATTGTAGTAATTTTCAACATCGCAGTTTCCAGGTGTATCCGTTACGACATATTCACCCACCAAGAATAGGTCGTCCTATTGTTACATAAGCTGTACGACCTTAGGTTTAATAAAAACTTTCTATGTAGTAGAATCGTGACGAGTGTATATCCATACCATTAATATGTAATATCCGCTACCGTTGTACATTTTGATAGACTTATATGCTGATGCTTGCGTTACGCACTGTGATGTCTCGCATGTTTTCAAATCGGTACTCTTATATGCCTGATCTTCACTTACGTGCGCATCGTAAACGCCTGTACGTTTCACTAAATCATTCCTGACGCTGATGCTGTGGTTGAATCGTGCCTGCGCAGATTCATGAAGTTCTCTCTGTAGCAATGGCATATGTTCTGACAAATACAGGTATTCATTCATATTAAGCTCTTTACTGTCATGCAGGTCATCTTCGTCTATCGTGTTAGAAGCTGTGATTATAAAGAATCTACTTCCAACGTGGTCTGTGCAGTATGCTAGACGTGTGCCCGGACTACCTCGCGAACTGTTATATGGCCTAATTTCGTAGGGCTGCATTATCAACTCCCTGTGTGCACCAATTGTGTAATTGTATCTTGCACCACATGCCTCTATGCAGCTAATTAACTGTTCTAAGGCTTCGGGATCCGTCAGGTTTTGTTGTCTTGCCTGCTGGCATATCACATTGCTGGTTATCATTAAGAATTTAAAATGATTATAACATTGCGTAATACACCGATATTTTTGAATCTCATCTTTGTACTGATAGCCAAGCTTGATGCAACACCTAAACCGCCCTTTAAGTATTCTGATAAGTCTTTTGTGGTCATCGTGATTCCTTTAATATTGCTAGCGCAATGTTTAACAGTATCGATAGTAAACACGATTTCCCAGGGTTTCATGGTTTCGAAAATGTTGAAAATGGAGCTAATTTCACGAGGTGGAAGGTGCTTTGCGTAAATTCCATTTCGGCCGTGGGGCCTCATCAGTTGCTTATTGCTATAATAACGGTGGCCGCAAGACCTTTCGGCACCTCTGGACCGCCGCACCAGCAGCGGCTCGTCACTCGCCAAGCGCACAAGGCAGGCAAGGGAACTCAAGCCGTATCCCAGGCAACAAAGTTTATCCGCGTTTAAATCTTATTTGTCCCGGGCTAAATAAAGCTTGGGTGTTCTGGTTTTGGCTTACATTTGTTTTATGGCATTGCAAATACTCTGTACTAGTTAGTATAAGGTAAATTGTATCGAAGTATGTGACCAGATAACATTGCGTCCACCATAGGCCTATTATTACACACGAGGGCTCCAAACGCTTTTAACTGTTATCTCAACTCACACACACTCGACAACAACACGTAGTTCACTCCGTCACCAAGAGAATCGCCAGGTGACAAGTCCCCTTTGTAGTCGAGGATTCGTCCATCGCGAGTACTAATCCACTTTTGCGTTGACGCTCCGGGTTCTTGGTCATCTGCCTTCCTACAGGTGTGCTGCCGTTTTGCAGACCAGTCTTTTTGCGCCGCTGCCTGAGTGCACTCTGAATAACTGTCCACTGAGAAGCAGCGGTCCGCGGCGCGGAGAAGTAAGAAGCAAATTGCCAGTATCGATTATCCACTGTCACTCCGCCTGGTGGCACGTCAAGGACCACAGACCAGCCGGTAGAGGGCTGGCCAGAGGTCGTAGTCATCACGGTCTGGGCCGAAGAGTTCTGGAGCGTTCCCCCTTTCTGGATCAGATCAGGATCGGATAGGTGGCAAAATCCTGTTTGGGGCGGATCAGAGTTGTCGAGGCCGATAACTAGCTGATCATTTAGTTGGCTGATGATCTGCCCTCACTATCAATGGTCCAAAGCTCATTGTCACGACCTCGACTCCAGTGCCATCTACCTCGCCACAGATCCCACCGTCAGCATCGGAGGCGAGATTAATCAACCTTCAAGCCACAGCAACACGTCATCATCGCCAGATGTTCACAACCGACAAAACCATGACAGATGACTTGTAATTAGCATCTTAAATAGCCAAGCTAAAGCTGACCAGCCAATTCAAAATTAAGCACATTATTCCCTCGCAAAGACAGTAACGGTGACTCAGTGCTAATCGCTTTGGTGTCAAAGAGCGCATGACCAGAAATGCATACGAAGTATGAAAAACTTCCTCTCTTTTCAGGCCTTCAGCTGTACTACTTACTGGTAGTGAGTAGGGGAATGCACAAACCTGCATAGGAGAGTGAATACCCAGAAGAAAAGTGCAAGGTCCCACGCGGACGGTTGTACCATAGAGAAACGGTTGTCACTAAAACTGCAATTATTATTGGTATTTTTATTACTATAATACATAACCATCCGCCAATAGATAATCTACACCAAACCGAAAAAAAAAAAAAGATAAAATTCTAACAAGCCCAAGCAGATTACGCAATAAGCACAAAAAAAAATAATTTTTTTTGGTCGCTCTAGGTCCAACGAGAACTCCATAAATTCCAAAGCAAAAAAAAAAAAGTAAAAAAAAATATATTTAATTTACATCATTTTTAAAACGAGTCACCCAGCACGCTCGGCGTGCCGACGTCGGCCTCGCAGACATGGTCACGGGTTCGGCGCATTTCAACAAACCGCTCGAACTGGCGGACGGTCGAGTTCCATTCGGCCAATGCACGACCGGCATAAGTGATTGCGTTCGATGGTGGTGGTGGTGACACCAAATTGTCGCAGGATCCAGTCAGGATCGAGTGACGAGTAGTAAAAGGCGTGCGTGGGACAGGGACAATTGTGCCAGCTCGCGACCGCGGGGTCGTGTGGTGTCGCTGCTTGGGATCGATAGGTTGCAATGTGAAGCAATAAGACTTTTCGGACCGCCGCAGGTGTTGGTCGGGCATGGGTGCAGCCGCATCTAACCCTATCGGCATGGTATATGTGGACGAGATGCTGGACAACGATGACGACGAGGTCGTTGTCGTTGTGGATACGGATAACCGTCGACTGTTCATGTCCGCTGTTGATGGTGATGACGGTTCCTGGGACAGGACGGGTGGCTCACTTTCTGCACTTGTCGTCGCAACAAACGAGTGTTTGAACGATTTCAATCGCCGCAGCACATTGGTGAGCGACTTGACGTTGCCACCAAAGTAATCATTATTTGGCGAGCCGGGGCTGCAGGCACTTGTCGGGCTTGACGCGGCCGATGACGCAGTCGAGGCAATAAACACGTCTTCATCGTGCACATCAAACCGATTCATCGTGGTCGTCGTCGTTGTCGGACCGTTATATGCTCTCGAGAACATGGACGCGAGGAAAAATCTATGGGCAGGGGTATCTTGACCTGTGCATCGGACGATTCCCCATCGGCGGCCAGGAACAGGAGAACATGGCACGAGACTGACGGCGGTCCCGTTCTTGACCGCATTCTGTACTCCGGCATAAAAATGGCTTAATCGGTCGTGTAATAGTTCCAGCGCCTCGTCCGACCTCGGAGACGAGGGCCTGATGACACGCCAGCAGAGCAACCGCATATAGTAGGCTCTAACGAGTGGTGACCAATGACAAAAGAACTTGTTCCAGATCTGGTCACAAAACACCCATTCGACGAGATCATATTCTTCAGCACACGCGAACTGGTCCCAGAAAGTGTACAAAAACGCAATTGTGCGGACTTCGGTCATGGAATTTTCTGACGTGAGCATGCGCTTGCAGACATCTAGCCAAAATGACCAACAGAGTTCTTCCTTGCGCGAGTTTCCGGCTAATACAAGCAATATTGCTTCTGACAGATCACAGAGCGCGACACATGCGTCGGCGTCGTAAACGGCGGTGCGTTTGGCGGCCGCGTGCATGATTGACGATTCGAAAAAGCGGGCATAAGTCGAGGCGTACGAGGCGCAAGGGGCCCTGCTGGATTCCAAGATCTCCTTCATGGCAGTTACAATGCGCATTCGGGACAATTGACGGGTGGAGATCGAGGAAGGAGTGCCGAGAGTAACCGAGCTCAGATTGACTTCGTTGATGGTCTGGGCCTGGACCGTCGCGGAAGTGGTGGTTGAGGTGGCGGCGGATGATGGCCGGTCACGGTGCACGATGGAGTCAAAGAGGCGCAGGATGACGGCGTGAATGTGAAAAAGTCCCGGAGCGGCCAACAGGGCTTCGTCGGGCGTACACTCGCACACAGTGGCGACAGGTCCGACAAAGTCAGACATGATGGTGTAATAGTGCTTGACGAAGGAGGCAAACACGTCGCTGTCTTGTGTGCCCCACCATCTGTGTACCCACGGACCGTAGATGTCGTCCTTTATGGCGGCCGGCGCGTCCGGCTGCGGTTGGTGGGTGAATATGTCGGTCGCATGGCCTACCAGCTGTGACAGGTGTGGCGGTAGGACTGTGGATGCTGGTTGCAAGAGTGACCGCAACTGACGAGCAGAGAGCTGACATTGCTTTCTTACGCGCGAGATGTCAGATTGACGGGCGCGTAATAAGTAGAGGACTGGGGCAGCGACGCCAGGAACATAGAAAAACGCATGAGCCAGGACAGCACCAACGAACACGGCTACGTTTACCGCGACCGGTTTCATGAGGAGCTTGGTAAGGGCTAGTTTGAGCGTGTCTAGTAGTGTTTCTTGGTAGATGGCGATAGCTGACAAGTTTCGCACGAGTCTCCATTCGCTGCGGGCGAGAATGCCGAAAATTGCTTCATAGTGGGCGGCCCGGTCTTGGGCCGGGACCGCATGCGGTGGTCGATCTCGAAGACCGGCAATGAGAGCGACCCACCATTTGTGGAGGATGTGGACGCGTCTATCGAGCTCGGTGGCCGAGACCGTGCGTGAAGTTTGCTCGCCAGTGTGGTTGCGCAGGAACGGCAGTAGGCCAACGCGCAGGACATTAGCTTTATGAACAGCCTGCCTAGATGTGAATCTACCGCCCAATTAGCTACCGAACAAAAGCAAAACCAAAATCAGGGTTGTTTCTTACTTTTGAAAATCTGACTCGAGAACGCGAAATTCTTCAGCCCAGAAGGACTGGAGTCTCTTGTTGACTGCCTTTCGACGGGTGTTCGCACCACCGACGGCAGAGGAGGTGGCAGAAGAAGAAGTGGTTGTTGACTTTGTCGACGTGGCCCAGAAATTTAAGACCGAGGATGCGGACGAGGGAGGGGATGAAGACGATGTTGAAGCGGACGAGATTGTCGAGGCGGACGAAGACTTGAAAAAGAGCGAAGAAGCGCGAGAACTGAGGAGCGAGGATGCACTCGATGCGACCGACAATGTCGGCGAACTGCGAGACCGTAGCAGGTGGTTGTCAGTGACCGCTGCGGCGGCTGTCGTTGTCGTTGCCATCGGCACCGGTGCGGCCGAAGCCATCGTATTTGGGGTAGTCCGGCGGATTGTGTCGCGATGGACGGGCTCGGGGGGAAGAGTAGCGGCAACAGCTGCGGCCGCGACGATGGTATCGCAAGTGGTGGTGGTGGAGGAAGACGGGGGCGGTGGACATGGCGACTGAGACCGGGACGATGATCTTGAAGAGGCTGTTGAGCTGGCAGCCGACACCAGCGGCGACAGCGAGGATGAGAACGAGAACGAGGAGGGTTCGCCTGTGGGTCCGGCGGTCGCTGCCGCTGCCGCGATCATGTAGAGTAAGGACGCGTCTGCGGCAGGATCGGACATGCCTGACGAAGCCGGCGGCAGCGCACATTTTGGCGGCGTACTCGGCGGTGGTACGGACACGATCTTTGCAGAATTTGCGGGCGCAGCGGCCGGACGCAGAGTGGCACCGGCTGAAGCCATCGCTGTTGCTGGTTGTTGTTGTCTGTGGGTTTGTGTTCAGGAGAGAAGAAATAGGGTGATGGCGACTGAGACGGGACGCAGCGAGACCCTCCGCAGCATTCGGCAGGCGGATACTGTGACAGGCTTATTCTCGTCTATACAGCAGCAGTAGTAGCCGGTTTGTGAGAAAAGTCGCGAAGTTGTGCGCGGCCGGGGACGAGTGCGCGAGCCGGGCAGGCTAATAAGAAAAGCCACAGTGAGCGAACCCCGAGAAGGGTGCTTATGACGGACCCAGGAACGGCTGACCCAGCAAATTTATTTCCCGCGTAACCGCACCCAAACACAAATTGCGGGTCTGGAAATATGCCCTAACCCATACGCACGGGCGTTCACATTCGCATTTTGGTTTTCTTTTAGCACACACACGGAAACAACAATTACATAGACAGTGTCACCAATTGGCAAATCCGCACTTGACGAGTCCAGTTGCTGCAAAACTGTCGATCGAACCACGAGAGAAGCCGCCTTGTTTCTGGTGGTGGATCGCTTGTCGATCGAACTGTGACGTGTGTTTTTTTTTGGGTGGCGTGGCGCACTCTCAATTGAGCCACTGCCAAATCCGGGACTAGGCCAGGCTGGGTTAAGTGCGATTTCGCACAGATCAGTTTAAGTTGCCGGATTATTTCCTGTTCTAATTTGCTTAATTAGTTAGTGGTCGGTGGCTGGGGCTTGTTTTTTTTTTCTGCAGAACTAGTCAGCTAGTGGTTAACTAATGGTAACTATACTATTTTTACCTTGTTCCGTGTATAGTAATTATCGGCAGTACAGTATTGCGAACTCACTGTCTTGTTACTAATGACACACGCGTTCTTCTTCTTCTTCTTCTTCTTATTTGTCATCAGTCTGTTGATCGCCTAATCTATAATTAATTTGTTGCTTATATTTTGCGAGAGCCTGACTAAACAAAACACCAAAACACGTGACGCGTGAATCTTATCTCTTCGCGGCGCCAATCAGGAGCTGTTTCACATTTCCTGCCCTAACCTCGGCGTGAAAAATACGTATTGGGAAAAACTCCAGAGAGTTTAATGGTCTTCGTTAGCTGAACTTTATTTAATTGGCTATTCGCAACGTCTATTATTAGTTTGCACTGCCTATCATACTCGTATCCTGACGGCCTGGCTACCACCCAGTCCATAAAAATAATAATATCCTATATAATAATGTACACACACACAGCAAATAATCATCTCTAAAGCTAAACAAACCCGATCCTCCATCATATAATGTACATCCTAACCTTAGTTTTTACTGCCGCCATTGCTGCTGCTGCTGCTCCCGCCACTGCCGCGAATAAATGGATGCCGCAACGCTTCAGCAGGCGTAATCCGCTTCTCCGGATTCAAATTCAGACACTTGTCCAACAAATCTACAAACGCACCCACAACTGCCTTATCGTCACCCTTGGCATACTCAAACACACGACTTTTTAAATCCCGCTGAATCCGTCCACTGAACGGCATCATCTTGACAACGGGCTTGCCAGTCAACGTGTCCATCTCGCGCGACAAAAAATTAAACTGCTCGTCAAAATGCGACGCCGTGAATAACCCCTTGCGCAACACCTTATGCGGAATCTTGCCCCGGCTCTGCATTATCACTTTAAGCATCTGGTTGTTGTTCGACCCCGGAAACAGTATCCGGCCCGTATAAAGCTCAAACAGCGTGCATCCAATAGACCACATATCGACCGCAAAATCATACTGCAGGCCAAGAATCAATTCCGGCGCACGATAGAACCGCGACGCCAAATACGGCGTGATCGCGTTCTCCGACACATCCGACGCCGACCCCAAGTCGCACACCTTCAGAATATTCCGGCCCTCGTTCACGAGAATGTTATCCGGCTTCAAATCCGCATGCAGCACATTCGACCGCCGCAAATGAAGCAATGCCAAGAATATTTGTTGCGCATACGCCCGAATCGCCGTAATATTAATCCCCGCGTCCCGACCAAACCGTTTCAAAACCTCCCGTAGATTTTTACTGCAACAACCCTAACGTTAACAAAAAACAATCAAATCTTCATCAAAATTCCCGAAACTTACCTCATGCCCTCAAAAACTAGACATAGATGCCCTCGGAACTCGAAATTGCACAGTAATCTAATGAGATGCTTCTTATCATCCGGATCCGACAAATTCAACTTCTTTAAAATTCCCATTTCCTTCATACCAGCCTTGTACCTGTGTTCCCTTGGTTAGCGAGTCCTTTCACAAATACACCCTCGTGCCTCGACAAACCACTCACATTATCTCATTGTTGCGAATAATCTTAATCGCAACTTCTCGCTTGTCCAATTTATCAATCGCTTTAACCACTGACGAAAACATTCCTTTGCCAAGATTAGCCTGGATATGGTACCGCCCATTATCAAGCATCTCTCCAATAATCACTCGATAATATCCCTCTTCATCATCCCAGTTCGACGTCAGATTAGCGTCATCCTCATGACCTCTTGTCGTCGCCTTTTGCAATACCGGAATTGCCCCGCCGCCCCGGCCGCCGGCTTTAGCGGCCAAAGACTTTCCTGGATCCGCAAACATGTCCTCGTCAACATCCGCAAACATGTCTTCTACGTCTGATTCTTCTTGATCCGCCCCTGGCGGCTGCTGCAGGTCGCCAATATCCTGACACACCGTCTCCAAATGCGCTTCATGCCGCTTGGCTTCGTCTTGCCGATCAAATGTCGGATCATAATCCGCGGCTGCAGGTTCCACCTCGGCAACACCGTCGCCCTCTTCTCTCTTGCCTCCTATATCAGAATCTTTAAGTGCAAAATCTTCAAGTTCGGGAGTAGGTTCGAGCGATCTCGGCATTTCAGCCGGCGTAGCCTCCCGAGGCGATAATGAAACTTCATCATCTCGATGATGTCGGCCCTGGACCACATCGGGTTCCCCAACCGGCTCTTCAACGATCTCACCTTCAGAATACTCATCTGGGTGCGTCGTCGTCGACGAGTCCCTCAACACTGGCGTTACTGCTGAAGATGACGCCTGGGTCGAGCCGGTCAATGGCGTTGTCGGCAGCGTTGCCGCATCAAGAGCATTCCGCGAAAGCTTAATTGTGATTCCGATTTTCGGCTTCTTCTTATTCTTGTCCTCTGCTTTCTCAAGTAATGGCCGCTTGCCCGCTGTCGTGACAAACATCTCTGCCTTGTCCTCCTCACCGGGTGGGAACTTTGGTTTCGCTAGCAACTCTGATCGAGCAGGTGACGCCCGATCATGCTCGTCGCGTGGCGATCTGGAACGAGATCTACCAAGTACGCCATCGCGATCATTGCGGGCATCGCGCACACCAGGTCGATCGTCGCCACGATGTGAACGGTGTCGACGATGCTGATCACGGTCGCCATGGCGATCCCGAGAAACTGACCGATGATGACCATCAGAACGTCGGTAAGATCGATCTCGATGATCCCGGTCTTTGTCTCTGTCACTGGACCTGTCTCTGTCCCTGTGTCCGAGGTGGCGCCGACGCTCCCTCGACGAATCCCGCATGCTCCCCTCGCGCGGAGTACTATTATGATAATCGTCAACAAATCTATTCGCAGACGAAGCGCTGCCAAAAGACGGTGGCACATGCGATTTCCTATCCTTCACCCTCCCATTCTCTTGTGTATTCGCACCATGCGGGGGCGAACTCAGCTGGGTCCGGGCCGGATTGATATTGTTCGGTACTGGAGTCATGCGATGAGTAAATAGCGTAAAAAAATACGGGGGCAAGAAAAAGTAGTCGTTAGACTTAATACAAAACTAACCGAGCTACCAACTAAAGAAAAATTATGAAAATGCCGCGTATTATGCGTGGTTCGCGTTTTGACGAAACGACGAACGCCTCTACTAATGAATATGTCGTACAAAAGTCGCAGAGTATGAAGCGAAAAGCAAATATTGGGTGGCCATAGAGTAGAGCGAGCCACAAGCGGCTGTGCGATTGCACTCTAACCATCGATATCGC
>PPJW02000124.1:0-18241 GCA_003705905.2 Lipomyces sp. NRRL Y-11553 | reverse complement strand
TATTTCACTATAACTTGTCAGAGAAGGTTGTACGGTATGTGAGAGGCACTTGCAAGAGGGGCTGTGTGATATTATAAGAGTGCATGTGCTCAGAGTGACTCTCTCACCTAGGGCATAATAATCACTACTTCATAGAGACTCGGTGCGCGGCAAGTGCATGGTCGCTGTTCCTGAGCGAGTTGCTCTGTCAGGGTGCTGCGCCAAAATGCGAGTGCCTCTGATAAATTGCCAGAGCAAGCTCTCAGCAATTGCCTCTCTGTCGTAGATTGTGAGAGTGAGCTCACAAATTTTTTCTATAGGGCAGCAGTAGTAGAACATCTGCATATATATCGCCTTTATTATTTTGTTCCCAGATAATGCACCACTATAACATTTAATTGTCAGGCTAGACAAGCGAAACTTTCTTGAACAAAACGTAAACCAAAATTTGCCCAACGAAGTGTGCTTACTAGACTTCATCGAAAGGACTGCCGGAGAAGTTGAATCTAAAGTGTGTGACTAACTATACAGGCGAACATGATCTTAGTATCGTCGAACTTGAAGCCGACAGCCATGCTCAGGGTTTCAAGGGTTAACCCCAACGCCCTGAACCCTCAATTATAGGTCAGGTCCTCGGTGTATATTGTTGTAAAGAGAAAACCCGTATATTAAGCAAAACTACTCTACATGGCTGCTCCGGCTGCATTTATCTATTGCCTACGCCAGTGGCCAAAGCGCCATCTGCGTGCTAGCCATCTTCACAACCATTGGCAGCATCTACTGCATGCCATTAGGACTTGGAATCATTGGCTATTTTACAACATATATGTCTTCTACTTCCAACCACTTCAACACCCCTTGCTACCCATATTTTCCCTACCTCTACAAAGGACTTTCAACCAATCTCCACACCTCTCAGAGTGCAGCCTCCGGTGGGTTGACGCTGTTGTCTTGACGCCATAGGATCTGTTTGTCGGATGATCGCCTGCCCTATGGGAAGAGATTCCGCACGAGGTAGTACATATTGAGGCACCTGGTCATTTTCTTTCACTAGGTGCATCATTTCGGAACTGGAATTCCGACTGACGTACTCGGTGTGTAAGATTGATTTCCTGGGTCACGTTGAAAGCCGGGTTTATCTTTCTTCTGCAGACGCTCTCCATAAAAGAATTGATATCAATTTGCAGCACCAGGATGATTCCATTGTGAACTGCCAGTATACCCAGGTCCATAATTTCTGACACAGTAACTCAGATGCAGTATCCCATGCAGATTTGACGTACAGACGGTGAGATCAAACGAATAAATAGCCTCATATGACAAATTTGAAACTTGCGTCATCCAGTACTTGAAAATCGTCAGTTGTAATGTTCTCGTGAGTGGCTATCCCGAACCTCAGGAGCTCAGTGTTAGTGAAACTTGCTCCATCATTTGTTTTATGACATTGCGCTCGGTCCTGTTTCTGTTTATCTACTTAATCCTCAGTGTCCAATGTTAGATCTAGAGTAGCAACAAGGTTAGGATTAAATGGAGTTGGAGTGAGAACGGCACCACCTTCGTCGAGACATGAGGCTCTGAAATATAGAGGGAAAACGCGGGTTACAGGGACCAAATTTAGGTGAACACACACCGTTTAACAGATATAATAATTTTTTTTTGGCCCAGATAAAGCTCGCCGCCTTTCCTATTTACGTAAACGTATACCAGGTAATTACACAAAACCAGGGCATCGCGTAAACTTACGTCGCGTCTTTGGTACGGCTAACCAACAATCGTGGATATACTATTACCTATTATGTCGTGGGCTCCATTTGTGGTCTCCCGCATTTTGCAAACACAAGTCTGCACAGTTTCGTGACACCGGAAGCAGCCATCCACCGCTACAATGAAACATGCAACCGACTATAGTCAACCGCGTATCACGCTTCCAGGTCCATGCTTCAAGATCTATAGATTTTGTCGGTGTTCTTCACCATTGCATATGAGACTGGGACCCGGCCCACGGAATATAGAGAGGATGTAAGTGGGCAGTATTGCCTTAATCGGTGGTAGACATGAGAATAATTGACTTCTTCAACATATTTACTCCATAGCGCACACTACGCATTAGTGTTCCCAATAGTAACAGCTTTGATAATGTAGTACTCTGCCAATCCATACTTGCTACCCTCACGCCCAACTCCAGACTCCTTAACACCACCAAACGGACTTTCCGCCGCGGAAATTTTTCCCGTGTTAACACCGACCAAGCCGCACTCTAGGCGGCTCGCGACACGGAGAATGCGATTGACGTCTTTGGAAAAGAAGTATCCCGCGAGGCCAAACTCGGTGTCGTTCGCGAGCGAGACTGCTTCGTCTTCAGAGTCAAAGCCAAACACAGGGGCCAGTGGACCGAACGTCTCATCGTTAGCAACTAGCATATCTTTAGTCACGCCGGTGAGGATGGTTGGCGCTATGAAAAAGCCGTTCTGATTCACATCTTTGGGAATAATTCCGCCGAGCTCGAGTTTTGCGCCTTTCGAGACAGCGTCCTCAATGTGTTGGTTAACCTTATCGACACCACCGCGGTTTACGAGCGGCCCTTGGGTTGTTGTCTTGTCAAGGCCAAAACCAACTTTGAGCTTCGAAACTTCTGCGATGAGCTTTTTGGTGAACTCTGGAAGAAGCTTTTTGTGGACAAGAATTCGGTTAGCACTATTCACGGTTATTAATACTCAGATCATCAACAACGTGGCAACATAGAGACCTCACCAAACACAAGTCTGACCGGAACATCGGAATTTGCAAACCATAGCGGCCTGGACAGCAAGGTCTATATCAGCGTCGTCGAACACAATAAACGGTGCGTTGCCTCCAAGCTCCATGGAGACCTTTTTCATTGTTCCCATTGCCAATTTGGAAAGAAAGATTCCGACCTTGGTCGAACCCGTGAATGAGATTTTCTTGACAATAGGGTTCGTGCAAAGTTCTGTGGCCGCATCACGGTCTTTGGTGGGTATTAGCTGGATGACTCTCGGGGGAATACCAGCCTCTATTGCAAGCTTGACTAGTGCGGCAGCGGTGTAAGGGGTTTCGCTCGGTGGTTTGATAACGACGGAGCATCCAACGGCAAGAGCAGGAGCGATCTTGCGAGTAATCATGGCGGCAGGAAAGTTCCACGGCGTAATAATCCCACAGACTCCGACTGGTTGCTTTAGCGTGAATACAGTGGTATTAGGCATCGACGAAGGAATGACATCCCCATAAGCACGCGTAGCTTCTTCTGCGAACCAGGAGACGAACGAAGCAGCATAGACAACCTCGCCGACCGCCTCAGAAAACGTCTTTCCGTTCTCCAACACAAGAATCGTGGCAATATCATCCTTGTTCGAAATGATCAGATCGTACCATTTCTTCAACAGTGCCGCTCGATAGTGTGCTGTAGTTGTGCTGGAGTACTCACGGAAACCAACGTCTGCAGACTTAATACCCGTGACAAAGTCTGAACGCGACATACTGGCCACGTCGCCTAAGACCTCGCCAGTAGATGGCTCGTACACCGGAAAAGTCTTCCCGTTTTGCACCCATTTCCCATCGATAAAGGCTTCCCCCCTGAACAAATCAGGACGTGAGAGCTGGTACAATTCGCAAATTAGAAGAGAAAAAACGGATAGATAGATAGATAGATAGATAGATAGATAGATAGATAGATAGATAGATAGATAGATAGATAGATAGATAGATAGATAGATAGATAGATAGATAGATGCACATGAACTCACTGTCTTAAGAGCGGCCACAGCAGTGGCGCATGCTGTGTCAATTGCAGTCATCGAATCTCCAAAACGGCTTATGTCCCAAACGCACGTTACTAACAAATCGCAATACCAAACCGGCAGATAAATATAAAATAAAGCAGACTAAGTGGATGGATGAAAACGACCGCGGCGATGCCATATTCAAGATTTTCGGCCCGAGGTTGACGCCAAAGAAGCCGAGTGCGCTATTAACGTCATATTCTTACTCCTATCCTCACGGCCAGCAATTATACCGTAACTATCATGGACTGATCGGTATTTCAGCGCGACCGTGGCCGTGAGACTTTGCTGCTGCGCTCCATCGGACCCATATAGCAGAAACACGGTAAAATGTCCCAATTTTGGCCGTCATCTACGCGCTTTCACAGGTCAAGTGTGTCTTTTGACCAGAACAACGCGGGCAAGGCATATGCCGAACCCTAAACCTCGGCTACTTGACGTTCGCCTGCATAACCCGACGTTCCATGACAAACTCTTGGTTACTTCCTTAGGGGAGGGTTAGGTTGTTACACAACCGAAGTCACTCGGCTCAAGTTTCCACGTCATCTTCAGTTGTGAAGCTATTGCAGGAACTTCCTCAAAGAGGATATATTTACTCTCTTCTGACAGACGCAAACACAGTACTCGGCATATTCATTGTTGGTCGAACCGTGATTCCGGAATCAAGAAGGATGGGACAACTGCTGTTTGTCGACGCCACTTACAAGACTAATGATCGCAAACTGCCTTTGGTCAATATTGTCGGCGTAAACAGTAATGGTTCAACATTTCGCATTGCTCTCTGTTACCTTGCAAGAGAGTCAGAACTGTATTATGGCTGGATGTGGGATATGCTAAGTATGTTATATAATTTCAGTCAGATAACTGGTCCTAACTTTGTAACTAAGACGAATTCATTTTTGGTAAAGACGACACGCCCGCCACGATCCTTATGGACTGTGATCTGGCTGTCGTGAATACCGCCAAGCAGAAGATGCCGTCGGCGAAGATCCAGATTTGCAGGTAGCATATCTGGCGAAATATCGAAAAGAAAGCGGCGAAGTCATCTCTGCCGGATGATCAACTAGCTCGATATATGGCGGACATCAGGAAGCTAACGTTCTCGAAAACGGAGGCCCAGTTACAGGATATAATCGACGAGATGTCTTTCAAGTACCCAAGCGACTGCATGTCTTATATCAAAGAACAATGGCTAGATTCGTTGGGCGGTGAGATGAAAAGGTGCTGGCTTGAGCAGTTTATTGAGCACAACGTGAACTTGCGGATATAATACGACGTCTCCCGTCGAAGCGTCACACCATGCTCTGAAATCCGGTATGTTATCAGCATCGGCTACATTGCATTCGTCCGCTCTCCGGTTGCTAGAACTCGATTCCTGGAGCGAGCAGCTGAAGGACATATCAAAATCGAGGGACAACTTCAGAATACCCATTTCAGTTCATCGGAAAGTTGAGCTTAATAATCTACTCACGCGTGTAAGCGTTACAGCTTTGCGAATTATTGAGAAAGAAATATGCAAACTTACAGAAGGATGCGGCGTCGACACAACGTGTAATTGCGCTGCTAAGCAACGATTTCTTCTCCCGTGCCGCCATAAAATATCATTGGGGTGTCCTATTCTGCTGGATACCATTCACACTCGCTGGCGTATAGATCTGCCGCCCGACCGATGATATTGCAGCGCATGGGAACCTTGCAGTACCGAAGAAATCGAATCATTATTCGATCCGCCAAGAGATGCACCACGCAAAGGACGACCAAGAAAGACTTAATAATATGTATTAGCCTATCTTATTCCTGTCGTTAACACCGTTAGTATTTGTTTTGTAGTTCTCTTCTCATTTGTTGTAGCTGCTGTTCTATTTTTCCTTCAAGTTGCTGGCGTCGTATTAATTATGATCGGCAGTACGCCATTCCAAAAATTCTTCTTTCCCGTTTGGATGTAATGGCATCATTGAACAAAATACCACCAAGCTTTCGTATTCAACATTATTCGAGCGCTACCGCTATTATTGTCGCCCGCTCCAGAAATCCATCTTCTACTGTCGCAGACTACAGACCCCGGATGGGTTTTAGCAGTAGAGTGAAATATTGGCGAGTACAGCAGAGGAAATTCCGTACCGCTAAAGGGATCGCGCTCGTTTCTGCGCGGCAGCCGCTGGCCCGCAGTGATATATAGCATGCAAGCGGCCACTGATCGAAAATGCGATGAAAAGCTGGAACTATTCCAACCAAGTGCTCCTGATGGAAAATTAAATGACGATATTTCGTACACAACGTCGATAGTGATGACGACGAGTTGTCGGAGACAGAAGTTGCGGAGATAGTGGATGCCGCAGATGCGATGGGTGATGATGATGATGATGATTATGATGATGATTATGATGATGAAGTAGCGGAGGTGGTAGACAACGAAGCAAATGATGAAGTAGCGGAGGTAGTAGATGACGAGGCAGATGATGCAATAGACGAGCCAGTAGACGAGGGAGCCCAGTAGTTAATTTGATACCTTTGTTGAATCGATCGATTGTGTACTAAATAGGTGATATTGTTATCGTGCGCTGTCTAATCGTTCGGATCTAGCGAAATAACATAACAAACTTCTAAACTCCAGATGTAGTATACTTTGGACTTGATTTCACATGCACTTGTCAGGCCGTAGTTAGTAGCTGTTCTTGGAGCTTAAGGATTATTGTCGGTTCGGCTGGTTGTTCGAGAATTGGGAGATACACCACGACAAATAAATTATTTACCAGGGTTTAAAAGCAGTGCACCAAACTTCAAACCGACCAGCTTTAAAAGCCGACAACGTCTACAAATAAGCATCTGATTAACAAGACGTCAAATTTATTGATCTAGTCTCTTGCGATTGGCTGACTTAACTAATGAATAAGTGTTTGTCACCTATGAGCTCTCCTTTTGTGATGACTTCGAGCTACGACAATTTATAGGCGGAGCGTCACTTCGTACATCAAATGACTGCTTTCCCCACCTATTTACCATATTCTGTTTCGAGTATATTCTGCAGATGCTCACCCTTTCGCCAACGGCCAATAGTTTCCACCATATGGTCAAGAAAGTTGGTTTTCACAGCTTCCCGTGCCGCCCTTCTCGCTAGGCATTTGTCACGTTGCTCGGCCATTCTTGCCCGATCGTTCCGAAGTCCTCGTACGCCGCATAGTAACTGATATATTCCAAAGCTGCATCGTGTCTGTAGCGCCCGTTGCTAGAACGCTTGGCTGCAGTGCGCATGCAAAACTTGGTTTGAAGCCCGAAGTATGGGATATATGGGCAGTCATCTATAAATGTCTTAGTACCATTCAGATAGTGGTGTTCCAGAAGGCCATTACCTTCTGCACTAGCTGTTGAAATGTCTCTTCCCATGGCCGAATCCTGGTGATCCTGTCTAGATGATTTCCAGTTCGCGACTTAGTGTAACGGTTTTCGACTGGCAGCATCCCCAACGGTGTCAATCGAGCAGTTCCAGCAAGAAGAATGGGTTTTACATGTTCTTAGCTGGAGCCACCAAGATTGACTTCGGCGACGGAGAGCTTCGGCGAGGTTCCCACAGTAATTTGTTAACCATTCGTGGCTTGTCCTGATGGAACCTTGTGTCGATTCCTCTAGGTACCTTTGCCAATATGTGTCGGAACCCAGCGTCTCTGAGTGCCGCTTGCCGCGCTCGAGCTACGGCTTCAAGTACGACTTGTCTCCTTCGCTCCATTCTGTTCCTCTCTACTTGCCGATGGACCTCTGCGACTGTTCCAGGCAATTTGACGCTTGCTTTGTTTGCCTGATAAATGATCAAGAACTCCAGGTGTCCTGCGTCGTTTTTGCGTGCTTTGTGATTTACATGTGTTAGAAGTCCAACGCGCATGCGATTCCTGTGTTCATATTCCGATTGGTTTCCTCTGACGCCAGTGAGAAGTTGCTCGCACTGGACAGGTTATCGAAAGCTTTCTGTCATCATGGGAAACCAGGTCAGGCAGACAGGGCACGATTCTTGGTGCCATTGATTGGTGGAAAGCAGGACGAGTATCTAATCGGGAATATCATGGGCGATGGGCCGTGGGATGGTGGGTGAAAGGCTTCGAAGAAGTCCTGAGGCGGCGGTAGGCTTTATATAATGCAAGCTCGGTACGGTTAACTGGCTCGAGTCAAACCGAGGCGATTTTTTCGTTTCGAATGCTAGAGCGCGGCATTTCCAAGGAAACCACTACGACTTTGCGCTGGTGGTCTTCATGGTTCTATCTCACTGTTGCAGAATATTAGGGAAATTCAAATCTTAAGAGTTCGCCGTATTCGAATTGATTTGTAATTTTTCTTGCCGGCAGTTCTCTAACAGTGTGCTTCAGTGGTGGTCGCTTGCGTTTTGCTTGCCGTCATCAGTACTCAGTCGCATTACATGAACTTTGGGTCCAATTCTGAACCGCATAACTTGAATAGTGCACGCAGATAGATTGCTGGATCATCAGTCAACCAACAGTTCCGCACTGAGGAGCGTACATTTCGGCATATCTCTGCTAAATAGTTGCAGTTATTTGTATACAGAGTCGTTTTGTCAGGTCGAGTTCGATTTTTTGTCAACCTTGACGATACTGGATAGGACGGTGGGTCTGGAATCATGCTAAATTGTTGTCTCAACGTGATTAATTGTCTTCAGGGTTTCAGGGATCGTATGTCTTACATTCCAATTTCCTGTGACGAAATGTCTAGTGGCCGGATGCATAACATCGAGACACTTATCATCACATCTTGATCATAAGTCTTCCAAGACACATATCTTCACAATTTGATCGTATGTATCTATTATCAATTGCGTTGCAGCGAATATCAGAATGTGCCCAAATGTCTTCCCCGTCAATGGAACTGCAGTCTTGCCAGTGGTCTTCTTATCATACCACTGTCAGCATCCGCGTTTCCATGTTCATCATTGCCTCTACAAAATCGGAAGCTACAAGTTGATCGACAAGGGCGAGTATTTTATCTATAATGTCGCCTGCACCATAATGTCGCATTTCATTCGATGAATCGAATTACTGCGAAATGGAGTGCTATATGAATTTAAACGAGATAATCAACTGCAGTTGAGTCTTCAGATTTCCAGTCAGGGCACATTTGGCTACCATATGCCACTGTCAATACAAACGGACAAGTAGGTCGTGACCACGGCTGGATAATTATAACTGGAGATCTTGTTTAAGGCTGTTGATCTCTCAATTTATATGACCCCTGTGGGAGTTTGCAATGAGGTTATGCCATGCTGCGTGGTCGCCGACATAGACAGCCACAATAGAATGGTCAAACAAATTCAAGGTGCTGCTTGTGTAGGATATTATCTCTGTATCTAGCTCTGATAGTGTACTTGAAAGTTAAGCCTTTATCTGTGGTCCGTCACACCTCCGCGGCCATCATCACGTTATACGAGCATAATAGGTAGCCCAAAATCAGCTTCCGTTGGAATCTGATGAATCTGAGTGATTCTTAGGAAACACGATTTACTTAGGTTCATAGAAAATGATTTCGAGGCTAAGATTCACGGAAGTCAGCTTCGAGCGGGTCTGGCCGTTACTGACCCGTTCCGAAGTGATGGCAAGGCAAAGTAAACTTAAGTTGGACATTAATGATGTAACCAGGAGTTGCTAAGCCGGTTGCGACTTAGTATGAACGTAAATTTCTCTTCGGCGAAAGGAGGAGTCGACCAGAAAAATCGAGGTCGACAAGTTTGGGTTCCACAATGCGGTCTTCTGTAATTTAGAGACTGACGAGTATATCTGAGCACTAATTATTTTGCCCCTGAAATCTAGGATGGTCGAGTCCGACACGTCCGCAAGCTCACCCGAAGAATTTCATTCACATGGCCGCCAATACGTACAATACCCTAGGTTTGCAGATGTGTACAATAGTGATGGAGAAAAGGATGAATTGTCTCCGGTAGGTGTAAGACGACGCGTTATGTGTTAGTGAATTGTTATTGCAATGCCTATATATTTCAATACAGAGAGAACAACTTCTCCGCTGCTACCCATTACATCTATTTATATTCCCAATCCCATAATCGAAGCCCTCAAACCAGGGCTCTAGAGAATCCACATCCAAATCAACTTGGTTCCACCAGAACATGCTAAGGGCTCGTCCACATTGTTGATATCGCGTCCGTATTACGACGCGTCGCTTCGGTATTCGGTTTCTTCTTTAGGCAGTAGAGTTGCCTGATTCAGAAATTGCGCTTAACCTAATTAGGAAGGCAGGGTAAAATCAGCGGCCATAATTTTGCTGTCCCATAGTTAACGCCCTCTGTACCCCAAAAATTACCTGAAGTCC
This sequence comes from Lipomyces sp. NRRL Y-11553, assembly GCA_003705905.2. NCBI lineage: Eukaryota > Fungi > Ascomycota > Lipomycetes > Lipomycetales > Lipomycetaceae > Lipomyces > Lipomyces sp. NRRL Y-11553. Next base: position 8,141 of record PPJW02000124.1, on the reverse strand, counting down.
AACTTCCTCAGTTTGCAGGTTAATAAAAAATAAATACGAGATATTGTATAACAGGTCGTAATATATGATAAGTGATAATTTTTAGTCCGATATTCTCGAATTCGGTGGCGGTATTATGTTTCGTTTGTTCCCTGGGTACGCCCTGTGGGACTAACATACATGCACCATACAATACGTATAATCAGGCGATACAAAATGTCTAATCAGATGCTTCTATATACTGTACCAGGCGGCATAACTAGCCCGAATATTTAAGAACGCTCGTCCCGCATCATGTACTTAGTTCATCATGTCTTATTTACAGTGAATAAGATAGCATATTACTATCAACAATTCGACTACTTTCTTATTGATATCATTACGATACTCAATTATCTTTGGTTCTCTTTCGAGTTCTCATCTGTTAGCAGAATATCTACTGTAATTTACATCTCGGTAACGAGTAGTTGACATTGTTTCTGACATAGTGATAGTGAGCGGGGGAGGTCGAGTTTCTTTGTGTATATATAGACCTGAACGTCCGTGGGACTGGTCAGTAGTTTTATCGACCAGAGTCTCGGGCCCCCTTCCTGTTTTCCACGTCCATCCATATCCATATCCTCCCACACTCCTTTGCCATGCACGTCGATTGCTCACAGTTTTCGGCAGGAGGAGGGATTACCTGACTGACGCTCCAGCGGGGATGTATTTCCGTGACGTCCAGAGGCACACCGAGCTGGATTCGGTGCGAGCATGACAAAAGGTAGCAGTCCCCAATTGCACAGGTGCAAGTATCTCTCGTGCCATCCTCGTCATTGTTTCGCAGCTTCTTGCTAACTTCGGCATAAACGAGGTCCAATGCCGATCTGGAAAATGCTGTATACAAATTTGCAGTCTCGACTTGGTTACAGACAATCTCTGTAGAGAGTGTCGAAGCTTTATGATCTAACAAGTAATTAATACAAGAGGTTTTGCTAAAGAAACAAGGAAAGAAGAAAGAATGGGGAAAAGGGAATACGGGAGGCGCGTAGGGTCCCCAGCCAATAGGCGGCTGCGAAGGCGTAGCCAAGCCGCACTTGAGCGTAGACTTTGACAATAACTGCTATGAAAACAACAGTTCAACATATTTCTACTCTGTTTTTTCCACAATCTTTGAGGACACGGCGACTTCGTCACTTATCATAGTCACGCCTTCCACAACTTGGACGTGAATGAGATGGTCCACATTGATCCTCGGTCCCTTGAACCACTTTCTGGCATCGATCGCATACCAGATCAGGGAGAGGCTCATGACACCACCATAGATCAGGCAGGTGTAGTTCATATTTAGGTCATTCAAGTCCTGGCCTTTGACAGCCGGGAAGCACAGGACGGGAATGATCAGCGCAACCCACGCGACAGCGACAGCACCGACAGGCTTCGACCAGCGACCAAGGTTCCACGGTCCTGTGAGCAATTAGAATTGTCTTGGGTTATACCATGGAGTTTTGTGCGGGCATACCGGGTCGAAATTTGTCACCGGCGACAAACAACTTCAATGCAACTGGGACGATGAAAGCTATGTATTGGGCAATTGCACCCAAACTGAATACAGCACCGATCGCGACGGGAGAAGCGAACATGAGAAGACCGAGGAGAGCGCCAATGATGAGGACAAACCAGACGCTATTTACGGGAGTCTTTGTTCCCTTGTTAATCATCTTCAGCCACCTGCTCCCAGGCAGAGCGCCATCGCGTGAATACGCAAATACAACACGGGAAGATGCGACAGTGCAACCTTGGCCGACGAAGAACTGGGCGATTATGTTCAAGCAAAACATCGCCAGTCCGGCTTTCTGGCCCAGAACCTGGAGGCAGAGGCTGCCCATCGGTTGACCATATTTGCCGTCAACCACATCCTGAATATCGGTTACCGTGTAGGCTATCGCCAAGATGCAAGCAAATCCGAGGTACAACCCCAATTGTCCCGTCATCATGATAGCGCGGGGACTTGCGATGTTGGCATGAAACCCTGAACGGGACAAGGAGACTAATAATCATACCCAGGAACAGAAAGGGCCCCATCCTTCGGGTGCCAATACTGCAGACGCGTAGTACAGCCCTCCAGCTGTCGGCATGCTCGAACAGAGCTCGGCCATGGACAAGACGACAAACTGAATGAAGAAACCTGCCACGATCCAGCCCCATATGGCTCCGGCGGGACCAGAATAACCCAGATTGTAGGTCAGAGTCGACGCAATAGAAGGCAGCAAGCCGAGGATCGAGAAAGAGACGGAAAAAGATGACCAGATGGAGAAGTCCCTGCGCACAAGGATCATCAGGAAATTGAATCATCAGTTGGCTTGAAAAGCGCACCTTTTCATCTCCTGTTTGTAACCCAGAGCAACCAGTACCTGCTCGTCCGCATCGGCATCGTGATCTAGGACGGCATGGTCACCAGTGTTCTGGAAGATGGAGGTGACATGAAGCCCGTCTTCATCAACTGTATGCTTTAAGTCTGACATCGTGAATGGAAGCAAATATTGCTGAGAAATGAATGTTGATACTCCACGGTCAGGAATATATCTGCCCAGTCGTATGCCGCGATAAGAGGTTTACCGCCACACATGCTATCGGCAGGGTTCATTAACTCCGAGGGGACGCCGGAGAGATGTTTAATACCAATAAAACCTTGCCCTATTTATCGAAGTCCGCCTGGATGCAAGAGAGTCATCGAGGAAGACTCGTGGTATTGTTCCTGTTGTTGTACAATCTATATTTATTACACTACCCAGCCTCCATTGTTTCTTTTTTATATACATTTTATATCGAAGCGCTGCTACATTATAGTGAATCGCCGTCACTCCTAATCAGGTAAGTTAAGTGCATACCGACGTGCGGCTCATTCTTGCGACAATCCCTTCTTGCCGCCAGAATGCTGGCGTCCTCGACATCAGATGGGAGGTCCTATAGCGGCAAATCCTATTCCACATTTGGTTAGCGCCACAATGCTATTCCATATCTGGTTAGACCAAAGGTGAATATCAATTCGACCCAGTGATGCCACAGGACATCCTCTTTTATACCATTACTCTTAACCAAAATGAGGAGAGAAATTTCCTTATCTATCTTTGCGGCCCTTCTCTATCTAACCCTAACCGCTTACTATCCAACGAGTATGTCCTGGCGCAGTTAAAATTCCGAGCATAACGAACGCATGGGCAGAGCCAAGCCCTTACGCCTCGCGGTCCCTAGAGCCGTGCCAGCGCGGCGCAGCATCGAACCTTAACTACTTTTGAGTGGCCATTGCTCTTGTTACTGGCATACCGATTAGAGCGTTCTCAGGCTGTCGGCATTAATTGATTCAACACTGTAGCGAAGTTCGACGACCGGAAAAGACATAATGATTATGAGATGGCGAATCCGTGTTGTCTGATTGATTCTCCCTTAGTGAAGGGAAATTGAAGTGACGAAGGCTATAGTTTTGACGATGGATAGTGGAGATGAAAGCGGGTCTGTCGGCCGCATTCAAACCCCTGGGCTAGCCTTAGGCCGTAATGCAGCTAGCCCAAATTGGGTCTATCTGTAAAAATTTGTTATGCAATCGGTTACCGACGGCATGGCAAGGGATCGGTCTGTGCTTCGGTTATCGGTAAGCTTTTTCTGATTGATTATAAGTTCAGCTCGACACAAATACCGCATAACAGCCGGGTATGCAATAGAATGCGCCACATCATAATCACGCTAGTCCCAAGAATGGTTGGCTTACTCTCCTGCGAGTCTCCACAGGACGAGGCTCACCATTTTGACATATGCAAAAATTTCTCCAATGAGACTAAAAGAGCTACCACATAGGTCGCCGTGATTCTACCTGCCACCTCTCCATTTCTATGGGCAACATGTCGACGAATAGATTAGCAGAATACTCTATGGACAGCCAAGAGGAGTGTGAGGGCAGATGCATTTGGTGCTGTCGGTATCACGGTCACGAAAACGAACGCCGATGGCTTAGTGGCGTGAGTATGCTGTCCGCCACCGGCGCCATCGGCGTTATATGGCTTCGGCTCAATCCCAGAGATATAGACATCGAGGAAGTCTCGTGTCCACAATCTGCAATCATGGCCACGCTCATAAGCCACTCGAAGAGGCGATATGCGCTAAGATCACGAGAGTTAAGGGATAGCACTACGTGCTAGTGCTAGCGCCCTCACGGACACCCCCACGGACGCCCGTACTGAGCTGCGAGCAGCGATTTTTTCAGTGACGCTAATGTAGTAGAGATGCTAGGCACAATACTTATAATGAATTGTTCTTATTTTGGAAGCAACTAATTGTCACCCAAAAGGACAATTTGAGGCAGAACAAATGCTAATTAATCTCACTAGTTGTTGCAGAGACATTCGATTTCACGACGTCAAAAAACTCTCGTCTAGCTGCGCATATGGCCGAAATTGAATGGATAATCACGCCGTGTCTGTTGAGATAGTGGAGCCGTATGGTCTAGCCTCAATAGGTACTTGCTCGAATGACCACGCACCCGGGAAGCAGACACGATTATCAGAAGCAGGTCGGAATTGATAAACCCGTTGTCCGCTCCTCAGCTCTTCAGTTCAGACTCTAGTCCCCTTGTCGCTAGGATTATTAAGTCGATTCCTCCTAACAGCTCTGTAATGGGTAGGTTTAGTTTACGCTGGTCAAGTGAAATTCACTCACTGAAAACTACTGCAAACAGCCACACATCTAGCTGAAGGCACAATTGGCGACGCGATAGCGACGCGTCCGCCGCAAGAAGTCGTCGAGCCCGCAGGTCGCAATTCCTTCGCGGTCCCAGGTGATCTGAGGCGCGATTCAGAAAAGGCAAAGGCGCTCACCACTACAACTGTGGTATCTACTGATGACTATGAGAAGTATCCAGTGCCGACTGAAGAAGAAAGTAAAACACTGCGCAAAGTGCCCGGTAGTCTTCCCGTCATTGCATGGGCTCTTTGTCTTGTGGAACTTGCTGAACGTGCATCCTACTACGGTGCCTCTACCGTATTCTCCAACTTTATTGAATTCCCTCTGCCGCAGGGTAGGTTGACAAAACATGAGTTGTGTGAGTTGATGATTAATCCTCTCCATAGGTGGTAATGGTACTGGAGCACCGCCGCGCGGTACACAAGAGACAGCAGGTGCCTTGGGCATGGGCCTTCAAGCAGCAACAGGGTTAACCCTCCTTTTTACATTCCTCGCATACGTGGTTCCTATCTTTGGCGGTTGGTGGGCAGATGTCAAGGTTGGAAGATTCTATGCCATCATGGTCGGCGTTATCATCTGCGGCATTGCCCACATTATCCAAATAATAGGAGCCATACCTGCCGTGCTGCAGCAAGGGCCGAGCCACGCAGCACCACCTTTCATCCTGGGACTACTCATACTCGCAGTGGGGGCCGGCATTTTTAAGCCAAATGTTGCGCCGACCCTTCTGGATCAGCACCGCCACCAAAAAGAGTATACGAAGGTCTTGAAATCAGGCGAAAAGGTACACCTCATATGATGGTGAGTTATAAGACAGCAATTCTGACTTATCTTGTAGGTCATTGTGTCACCAGAGACCACCAGCACTCGCACCATGCTCATATTTTATGGCTTTATCAACATCGGAGCTTTTTTTACGTTGGCGACGACATATTCTGAAAAATATGTCGGGTATTGGTTGAGTTTTCTCGAGGCCGGAATACTGTATTTCATCCTGCCGGTGGTCTTGACGTTGTTATATACGCGGCTCTACCGGCAGCCCGCTAGTGGCCACTCGGATCTGACTCATGCATTCAAGATTGTTGCGACTGCTCTTCGAAGAAATTACTTTCGGGTCTGGCGAAAGGACTTCTGGGACGCTGCAAAGCCGTCTCGGTTGTCGGCACAAGGCATATCGGTGGATTGGAGTGACAAGCTAGTTGACGATGTTCACAGGACGCTCCAAGCGGTATGTCCACTCCACAAGTCTAAGCAATGACGAAAAAAAATACTGGTGCTGACGTTCATAGTCATTTATCTTCCTCTATTTTCCTATTTGGTCGATAAACGATGGTGGAATTGGATCAGTTGCTACGAATCAAGGAGCAAGTATGGTCACGAACGGAGCCCCCAATGACCTGTTGGTGGGTAGTTTGATTCTTTACGATCGTCCTCGATACGGATTTCTAACCTATAACTCAGAGTAACTTTAACCCCCTAACTATCATTGTTTTTATCCCGATCTTAAGTCACATCGTCTATCCGATACTCGATAAGTTCAACATCAAGTTCGGACGAATTTCGCGTATCACATTCGGTTTCATTTTAGCTGCGATTTCGGGCATTTGGGGTGCTGTTGTTCAATACTATGTGTATAAGTTGAGTCCATGTGGCTACTATGCATCGACATGCGCTGACGTGGCACCGATAAGTAAGATATGGGCGTATATGCATGCTTTTCTTTGCTGATTCCTTCAACAGATATCTGGTGGCAGATCCCTAATACGGTTCTCGGTGCCATGTCTGAATGCTTTTGCAACGTTACCGCGTACGAGCTTGCTTATGCACGATCCCCGCCCAGCATGAGGGGTCTCGTCATGGCCATCTTCCTCTTCAACACTGCTCTTGCTAGTGCATTGGGCGAGGTCTTGATTCCTGCCATCACCGATCCATACCTCGTAAGTTTAATTTCACCACGCAAATTCTGGCACGAATACTGAGTTATTCCATTAGATCTGGATCTGGGCTGGACCAGCAATTGCGCTCTTTGTGCAGACCGTCATTTTCTGGTTCCAATTCAGACACATGAATGACGAAAGCTATATGACCTACGAGGAGGACTACCCTGACGAGAAAGAGAGTTCCGAGCTGGCTAAGTCAGAGAGCCAAGAGAAGAAGAAACTCGCTGCGTAGGTGTTGGGGATTTCCTTTGGTCGAGTACCGCATGTCAGGCAGCGTCCCATGAGGTAATACGTAAGTCTCGTTCAATGATTACGAAGCCCTCAGCCATGCGAACACGTTGGTTAACTCAGATGTAGTCAAAGCTTATGTCGATCAGTAAAATATCGCGTTTATTTTATAAGTTAATACAAATATTTATATGATTATTTCAGCAATGTCTGCTAGCAAATCGTTATCCACCTCTAACAAAGTTCAAGTAACATGTCTCGCTGCAATTGATAGTCCAGACTACACGTGCGCATGTTTGAGTTTCAATCACCTGTTCAGCACTCGTCTCTACACTTCCATCCTCTCTAGTATGCGTAAGGCTCAATAATAGATCGCCTCGCCCGAAAACTGTGCAACCAGTTATTTCTCAGTCTTGTCTCCTTTATCTTTGTATATTAGCTGCACTGTCAGTATTCACTCTGTTTGCAAAACTTGACATCAGACCAGTACTCTCGCTTTTGAGCTCGGCTCATAGATGTCTGATACGATCGTTTCGTTTGTTGACGTACCTGTTAATGTGCACAACTTGGTTGCAATTATGAATGTCATTGGTAGCCATCTTAAGCAAAGCGTAATAGCGTATTCCTTTATGGCATTGATAGTATGGACCTCTTACCCAACTGGAAGATATCCGAACGCTTGGGAGATAAAATATGGGCAATGGCTTCACAGAGTCAAGTCATCAGAGCGATATCTTGCCATTCAATCGTAAGATGTTCTATGACGGAAAGTAAACCAGATCGCTTTATTCTCTAACAAGGAGAACTCTCCAGGTGACACCTTTTACGACAGATGCAAAGGTTTGATTGTAGTCAAGCCCTAACTCCTGTTCATAACCTCGGACAACTAACCGCGCCTTTCGTCGTTCGGGATTTCCCGCGCAATCCGTTTTAGTTCTAAAGACCCATTTGTTTGTCAAAATTTTGCGATTACCTGCATGCGCGCGCGGAACTAACACATAGATTTGATTTTCTTTAGGCGATTGTATAGGGATCGGCACGGATAAGGATTTTTCATTATCTGTATCCGTATCCGTATCCAGACTACATATCGTTATCCGTATCCGTATCCGTATCCGTAAGGAATGGGCTTTATCCGTATCCGTATCCGTGATATCCACGGATATCCACGGATATCCACGGATATTTTCACAAGAAAGGCGAGAATATGAATAAAAGATATTACACCACCACTAATATGAGATATGCCGTGCAACTGGGTTAAAACATTATTTTTGG
>PPJW02000123.1:0-18926 GCA_003705905.2 Lipomyces sp. NRRL Y-11553 | reverse complement strand
AGATGGTAATCATGTCAGTAATCGTATGAACAAGCCATGAGGAAGGCGAATACGAATGGGTGATAATGTGACAGTTGGTGTTTTATGTATGATTGATAGTTTAGTAGTATGATATATATAAGTGGCTGACTTGTGTGGCCGTGCCCAGAGACTGTGGCGCTGTCAGTACTCTCTCAAAATCGATGGGTACTACCACCAATCCAAACTAGTCCCAAAGAGGAATGGTCGGTTTACTCCCCATGAATCTCCCCACGAAACCCCAGATATTTTGTGCTTACGAGCAAAATGGCGACATCTGATTTTGTGCATGACACTTCTGGCAAACCACAAAGCACGAGACCCACACTCATACCTACTTTCATCTAGACTCAGCTCGCCCAAGGTTTCAATAACTACGCTCGCATATTCTAACTATTTTTAGACAACAGCGTAGGCCATAGTGAAAGTCCTTTGGGCAAAACAAAAGCCCAATGGGGCAAAACAAATATTCGGGGAAAAACCTAACGTTCACACTGTTGCTTATGGTAGTCGACCAAGTCGTTGCCATCTTCGACTGTCGCCACCCCTCATGCCCCAATTAATTGAGAACTCATCGTCGGAACCAGATATACGAAGTGGTGTAGTCCTTGCCGCGCCAGGACGGACAGATCCGGTGCCAGGCTGCACTCTTGCCCACATAACCTGCAGCTACCTCGGAAATGTGGGAGTATCCAGGAATCGGCGCCTTGCGTCTTTGGCTTATGAGCATACGTGAAGCGGACCTTGGTAGTCAACCTATACACGGGGCCCAGTCAGGCGTTCGCAATGAAGGCTAATAATCTTTTATAGCAGCATAAGATCTAGCATCGTCTTCTTGGGCTCTTCACATTTCCATCCACCTGATTGGTTTAACTCGCTTCCGCGTCTACCCGAGTTCTGCTCCCTTGCTTTGCTTCCGGCGTTGTCTCACTGGCTGCGTCGATTCGGCAAGGGTAGTTACCGTACAAACTTGCATGAGCGCGAACTCGACTTCACTTGTGGTTCCAAGTGGATTACTAACTGACGGCGTTGGCGATCATGACGTCACAGATCTCGGTACACCGTCGTCCGCCTGCGGGAAAAAGGTATATAAAACCTTGGTGACGACTACATAGAAAACATCCCTATTTTGGATATCAACCAAACCTCATCGGTAGAATTCATCTACTTGCTTTAGTATATTCGAACTACGATTTTAAATTCTTTGGTACGCAATTGATGGAAGCATTGCTGCCTCTCATAATGGAGCTATCACAGATATCAAGGTAACGTATGTTAGGGCATGGTGGGTGCTCTTTCTCTGCTCCTACCCTTGACTCTTTGGCACTATGGTGGGAGAGCCAACGGGTACGTGCAATGAGAGGGCTGAGATTATACCATACGAACTTGATCTGGATAATTCCAGCGAAAGGACATGCTTGACCCCTTGCTGTTTTAGACAAGTCTCTTGGTACTAACCATTAAAAGCGTCAATCATTTAAGTCGACATAATTCGCCATGTCTACTGACAAAATTACTTTCTTGACTAACTGGTAAAAAATTTGTGTTGCAGGTTCATAGGTTAATGCTAAGGATATGGTAGGCATGCCACTCCCTACCACGCTCCCTTGTATCTTGCTCAAGCAAAAGGGTACTTCAAGGACGAGGGTATCAAAGTTGCTATTCTTGAGCCTAACGACCCAAGCGTATGCTCCTAGTTACCATACCGTGTTTATTGCTGATCGTTGATATAGGATGTCACTGAAATTATTGGTAGCGGCAAGGTGGATCTTGGATTCAAAGCCATGATCCATACGTTGGCTGCGAAGGCCCGCGGGTTTCCTATCCAATCCATTGGTTCCCTTCTTGACGAGCCCTTTACTGGTGTTGTATACCTCAAAGATAGTGGCATCACGACAGACTTCCGTTCTCTGAAGGGAAAGAAGATCGGCTATGTAGGAGAATTCGGCAGTAAGCAAGAACTATATTATCATGTGAGCGCGAACATTCAAGACTAATAAGCGCAGAGATCCAAATCGATGAGCTTACCTCCCATTATGGTATGAAGCCCGATGAGTACACCGCTGTCCGATGCGGAATGAATGTCTCCAAAGCCATCATTAAGGGTGAGATTGATGCTGGTATCGGTCTCGAGAATGTCCAGATGGTTGAGCTTGAGGAGTGGCTTGTTAGCCAAGGCCGTCCGAAGGACGATGTCCAAATGCTCAGGATTGACGAGCTAGCTGAGCTTGGATGCTGCTGTTTCTGTAGTATTTTGTACATCGGTGAGCTTCTCTGGTTAGTACTTGAAATCCCAAGATCGTGATTTTAATGTCTGTTATCAGGTAACGAGAAATTCCTAGCCGAGCATCCGGAGGAGGTTGTGAAGTTCCTCCGTGCATGCAAGCGAGCCACAGACTTTGTGTTGGCTAATCCAGCTCAAGCGTATGCGGAGTATGTGGACTTCAAGCCGGTCATGGGTACTGCTTTGAACCAGAAGATCTTTGAGCGCTCCTTCGCGTATTTCTCAAAGGACTTGAAGAATGTCAAGAGAGACTGGGTGAGCAAATCAGTCGGATATTTGACTGGACAAAAGTTTTGTCGCTAACACTTGAGATCATATAGACCAAGGTCACTAACTATGGCAAACGTCTTGGAGTCTTGGGCGTAGACTTTGTACCAAACTACACCAATTCGTTCCTTGGCTGGGCCCTTGAAGGTGAATCCATGGATCCTACCGGCGACCAGAAGAAAATGGCCCAGCTTCAAAAGGACGTCGCGGCGAACGGTGGCTTCCATAGGCTTCCGGTTACTCAGACAGCATGAAGCGTTGGTGGTGTTATGGTGACAGACGCGCGCGTGCTAGGCAAAATATTACCTGTGAGTTTGTTATATTCGTTGTACTGTGCACTTCGGAGGCGGAAGTGTCTAGTTAGCTTTCTCTTATCCTCAGCAAGCTTGTACTTGCTGAAGTAATAAATTGTTTATTGTCAAAGTTTGTATGTTTCTGTGCTAGTTACGCAGTGAGACTGCTAACCCGATACGGCAATATTGAATGTGCCAAATAACATATTTGTTCCTAAAATACTGAAAGTGCAAGATCCGAGACGGCGCGACCAGAGACGGCGCGACCAGGTGACCTTACCAATCCGGTTCTCTGGCCTCGTCTACATCCAGAACGTCTTTGCCACCAAGGTGGTCCGACCAAGGACCTCCACTCTATCCAATTCCTTAGGTAGACACGTCAAGAACCAATACAGCGAAAGACAATTGACCCATAGCTTTTCGTGCGATGAAGGTTAGGCTCGCATACTTAATCGCTCACGGGTTGCGGGCTATAAAACTCTATTTCCGATTTGGTAATCTCCAATTTTGGGACAATATAGTCCAATGTGGTGCCACGAGCGCTCGGTAGGTTTCAACTGTCATTTCTTTAAGGATCTATTAATTAATGTTAGTTCAGCTAATGACGACATCGCTTGGCTTCGTCAACTATTAGAAGCGCACGGAACAGGCAAGATAAGAATGGTGGAGAAGAAATAGCCGCATTGGGACAATGTGGCCCCGTCCAGCCACGCCAGCCACGCCAGCCACGAGCTCTTGCTCGGTCTTTTGCGCGATGGCGCAACCTTAGCAAGCATTGTTTACTATTATTGGCATGCGCCTGGCATTCTTGCCAAATACCCAATTCGTGGCATATAAAAGAATCGAATCCTCCTCTATATGCAGCTCCTCTCCACAAGCAACTTGCAGTATTAAAGCAGCGATGAAGTTTTTGGCCCTTGCCACCTTTGCGACCTTTGCAACAAGTGTCCTTGCGGCCACTGAATCAATATATCTTAAGGTCAAGTCGGACAACTCGACTATTGATGGCCAAGGACTTTCTTCTATTCACGAAGGTGCCGCGATCAACTATGTTTTCCTTGGAGGAGCATCAGAGTTACTTGCCTACGAAAGCACCAACAACACCATCTATGACCCCTACATCTTTCCTCCTTACCCATTCTATCTGCAGCTCTGGGGCTCTATTCTCATCATCGGCGTCGGCGTCGTTGACGATGTTGAGCAATTCAGGATCGACTCTAATAACTACTTGACCGTCAACGGTTCAGAAAATGTGTTTTACGCCACCATGAACACCAATGACCCATACAATTACTCGGCGTACTCATACCAGGCCCTGTATTTTGCAGACAAGAGTGAAGCTCCTGAGGGTGCCATTCCGTTCCGCATCTTTGTCGAGTCTGCCGATTCGACCACATCTTCGGTAGCTACTACCACGTCTGCGGAGCCATCCATTGCCACGGCTGTGTACACCAATGCCACAACGACAACGTCGAAGAATTCGACTGCCACTTCAACAAACTCGACCACCACCTCGACTGCGCCAGCGCATTTTACTGGAGCCGCAACGGTCAACAAGGTTAGTGGTGCGCTTGCTCTCGGCGCAGCGGTCTTTGCCATGCTTTTGTAATAAAGAGACAATATGTATTTGGTGGTGACTTTATACGTAATGTGTAATTAATATTTAATATTTAAGATATTTCCCCTACCACGTATACAACTACTATAAACCGTCAATCCATGTAATTTGCGTAGTCCCTAATTCAACTTGCATCTTAAAAATATTGTCTCTTGGATCCATTCCGATACTTCTTCTAGAAAATTCTGGTCTTGATAAGTTGACCATCATCTATGGAGCGTCAAAATTCTGACTCTAGTAGAGATATTTCATCTTAGTCTGGCAGGAAACAACAAATTTGTCACCCAAAAACTACCAAATCTTCGATATGATGGGTACAAGAGTTTCGAGTTTAAACGGAATCCCGCTACCTGTGTGAACTGCTGGCAGGTGAAGGTAGTTTACTATTATCAGCGAGAGTATTTAACACGGCTGACCTGAACCCTGAGGTCCAAAGCCAGGACGGTGTAATCTCAGACTCAGTTGAGTCGGCGCTATTACCCATAACTTACATACTCTGAAATCTGAACTACTACTATAATTTCTTGTTATACGTGGAGCAGAAGGCATGTTACAGGAACAAACTCTGCAATATTTTGGCAATTACGATCAGACTATTTCCGAAACTCTGCCGGTATCATTTGTATGCGTGTTTGCCTTAATGGAGAGTTTCAAGCACAAGATGTTTATCTTACGTCAAACAGGAGAAGGCCCGAAGATATCTACTTTCTTGCCATAAAGTAGAAGCTCTACTCATTCGACTTGTGGGCCAAATCCAGATGGATTCGGCATGCATAGCAAATAAGTGGAATTAGTGACCCATGCCTACATTACCGCTATGAATTTGTTGCAGTCAGGATCAGATGATGCACTAAAGAGGAACATGATATCGGCCGTGTTCCTCAAGCTCATTCTTTCATAGATGAAGAGGCAATGCACAATCGCATCAAACACAGTGGACGGATTTAGCGACGCGGCGAAAGCTCATAGACCTGCAGGTTAACTATACCATTAGCAGCGCTCGCGGAAATGCTGATTTCGGAATCTGAGGTTAGTGTTTGTCTGTCTCTGTTTACCCAAAATTGTTTTAAAAGTGTTGGAAATAAAGGCTAATTGGTCATGTGCCTACTAAGAAGTTGTGGGCAATCTAAGCAACCTTTAAGCGGATTCCATATATTGTCATACGTAAGCGACTGCATACACTAAAGTGCCAACACATTACTGTATCGAATCTATTTATTACTTCCACCTTCCCCATTTGAAGCAGGGTTACCCAATGCGGACAGCGGAACTTTCACGTATATTATAGTAAGCGAAGTCATACCTAACAACTCTCCAATTTCTGAATAAGAGCGCACCACGGCAAAACGTATATCTTTGTCCCTCCTATGTATCCGACTTACGAAAATGACAGCCTTGACATACACTTATAGCACCAATGCGGGCCCATCGATCGACAGCTCTCAGCTCCTACGCGTAAAGTTCGCCCTTACGACTACATGAGTGGTCCTAAACAGGAAACACAACAAGGCCAGAGTGACAATAATTTTGTCAGAGGCCGAATAACTAGACACAATTTCATACGATAGTCATGAAAAATCATGAAAAATCGAAGACCAGTTCTTCTTCACCACGAAGACCTCTCCAGTAGTTGGTTGAGTCGAGTATCTCCCGGCAGCCCTTAATGATCCAGCCCCATTTTTTTGCGAACCCTTCGGTGACTTCCCAGCCGTATGGATCCCACGGTTCGCCCCAGACAATAAGACCGGTCATTTCTCCAGATACATCTGGGACTTTCAGCAGATCATGGCAGAGTTGATCTTCGTCAAACGAGCCGTCCGCTAGCAGAAGATTATCTCGCATCGTTGGCATAGGAAAGAAGTCTAGCCAAGGATGATGTGGAATAGTTCGTTGAAGAAGAGTTGGGCATAAGGTCGGTGGCATAGACTTGTCAACCCGTTCAGAATTCATAGAACTGAATGGCGATAGAGCCTGATCGTCTCCCAGGGATTCCATTGATAGTCCAAGAGCGACGATATTGCTCATCATGGCTCGGAAAACGTTGAATTGGACAAGAGTCAGGAGATGATCCGCTGTCGGAAGGCTGCCGGTATAGTGAGCCCTTGCCCATTCTTCAAATACATTCTTGATCTCTTGGACTTCTGCAGAATTCAAACTACAGAAAGCAATCGGCCGTCTTAGACTGAGGACACCTGGCGGCATTGTCAGGTTGGCAAGTTGGACCGCAGGCGTCCTCCGTTCATTTTGATATCTGAAGCGTGCCAGAAGTCTGTGCCCATCCTTTGCAGCACTACCAGGGAAATAACGGCCGCACGATGCATTTGGATTAGCGGGGCGGCGGACTCTGACAGGAACCGAATGTGACAGGTCGAACTTACGTCTCCCTTCGTGAACACGCCGACGGCGTTAGCTCGCATTACATCACCAGCTGTACCAATACTCACTATAGGCTCTCTGATTCAAACGGTTCTGCAATCTTCTTCGTTCTGTTGGGCTAGAAATGCCCGTCCAGTTGTCTTGAGGAGCAAACATTTCTACTAATGGGGGCTCTAACTGTGGCCGGATTGGCGGGATCTCTGGCATATTAACCTGTTGTCTGTCATTCTCTTTGAGGGTCATCGTGAAAATAGGGATAGTACTAGTCTCGGCGGTCCATCCATCGCAACTACTATCATTCCCAGGATTAGCCCTAACCCTGTGATACTGGCGGCATGGCAGGATTTACACACCCTCTTGGGGTTACCATCGTAAAAGCAACTGCCTTCCTTTCTGGGGAATAATAAATCACGTAATTCTCAATTATCTAACTTCCGAGCATCTTCTGAAAATCGTTTTGCAAAATTTTATAGATCATTGATATCAAACACCATAAACATTCCCCCGTCCATAGTTTGAACTTCTGTCGGAGGAACTCGCGGCCCGCCTCTGCCCATGTTAATTATCTATGCCACCACTTAACTCTACCACACGCTTTCTATTGTCGCTGAATCACCGATTTCTTAAGCATGGTGAGTCCTCAAATAAACCGGGAAACCACAAGTTCGTGCATTTTCGCTATGTCTGATTCCTTGTGTAATAAGGCAGTTGTCTCCGTGTTTTCCTCAGAAAGCCGTCACAGTACATCTCTAGATTTCGTTTGTTGAAAGAAAAATATTTTCACTGAACCCGAAACTCGGAGACTGGGATTGGAGAAGCAGTCGAATTATTACTGTCTACCTATACTTACTTACTTTGAACTGTTACCGATATGTAATTGCTCCTGAAAATATATCTCGGTACTGAACACACGCTCCACTAAAACTAAATGTAGCTTATGCACATACGACTCAGGTACACCCAACGTGCAACATAGTTGTTAGGATAATAGCCCGTACCGATCGAGAAAATTGACGATACATGTCCTACTTTCTCCTAGATTATTGTTTAAGATTTATGACGTATCTCTAGAAATTCGGAAGAAGGCTTATAATCAACGTGACGTACACTGCCTCCTCAACCTCCTCCCGACTTGAAAGTTCCAAACGTGGCGAGGATGGCTACCACATGATCAATTCCGATCTTGTCATCCACCACCAAAAGTATTCCCCGCGGACCTTTCAAATATTGCAGCCTCCGGAAGAGAGCCGCAGCCGTCTTCCCATCAGGGAGTTTCTTGACGAGGGTCTGTCGATAATCTTTCCTCGCGGAACCCATCTCCCAATCGTACTGGATCGAGTCCTTGACGAAGACTTGAGTACGCGGTACCAACGTACCCCTTTTGATCTCGATGGAGTGAGACGAATGGGGGGAACCGTCGGGGAACAACATCAAGAACGAGTAGGACCAAATGGACGAGACTTGCAGAGTTGCAATGGCGTTCTTGGCGAGACGCAGCTGTTCGTCTGGTGCTGTTGCTGTGTCATTCTCATCGTCTTTGTCGCCCATGTCGATCCTTTCCGTGCCGCTCGCCGTGATTTCCTGCTGAGACACGTACTTCGCAGGAATGAGGTAGTACGGGCCTGCGTTCCATTTGGCTTTCTTGATGAGATAGAACAGCTCTTCGCATTTGTCTTCATTTTCGCGGATTTTCTTGATCACTTGCTTCAGCCGATCACGAAAGCCCGTGCAGTCGATGTCGCGGTTGTACTCTAGGTAGGCGGATAGGAGCTGCTCAGTGAGGTTTAAAACTCGGATGGACTTAGTGAAGCTGTGGTGTGGACTGATATAGAGGATATGGGATGGTTCTTGGAGCAGGGTATCGAGACCCATTGTGGTTGATGCTAAAGCTGTAATGAAAGTAGTTACTTAGAGGAAGAAAATGTTGGTTCATATACTGTCGATATAACTACTGCTGCATGACCCTGCAAGCGTTGCGCGTAGGCACGTAGGTCGGCAGATTCTGTACAAAATTATAGTTTGCGGGGGTTACCCGTTCCTGCATGTGAGTATACGTCAACGTTGTCGTACTTTAGGACTTCCTTTGATGATGTAAGAATGGCAAGAAGATACAGGAGGTGATAACTCATAATCTTAGCACTCTCTGTCGCGACATTGGTCGGGACGAATAGCTGCATGATGACAATGCCTCTGCGTCTTCGTGCCTGATGACCCTGCACAATGACGATGCTTCCGCGCTCTGGCGCACACGTGGCGCCCATCAGCAAGAGCGAGTGGTAGCCACTAAGAGAGACGGCAAACGGGGCGTTACAATTATCGTCACAGGCCAAACGAATGCTACGTTGATCTGGAAAAGAAAAGATATCAGCAAAAATAAGCTATCTCCAGACTTGGCTTTAGCCTTATGCAGTTATGCTTAAGGTGAAATGTAATACGTTGGTCTATTACCAGGGTGTAATCATCAACCGTCTCCTGTAGTCCATCGAGGAGCAACAGAGAAGGTAATTCGCTGACGACAAGGGGATCCATTTGATGCAGACAGCACACGGCGCTGATAAAGATAAAAGCTGTAATGCGCCAGAGTCTAAGACGTTCAATCATCCCATGACATTTTGGAAGCTTGAATAATTCGTACAGCTCTTTGTCAGAATTGTCCAATAAAGGGAAGGATAGCGGCTCGATAGGGAGTTCTACCTGTCCCATTCTCACGCTAAAAGTCACACTATTCACGACCTGTCTTAGCCCACGGCAGAGGAGCAAGAGATTGTGGTCGGGTGGATTGGGGCGGCGAGTTGGACGTTCAAAGAATGTCTTCGTGGCAAAGCAACCCTTCTCCATCTGAAGGTAGTCGAGGCGCGTTGATGACGGCGTACATATTTGACAATTAACAAGCCATGGATTTCAGAAATAAAGTCCTTAGGCTTTTGTCTATTGTGAAGCTAGAAAGCATCGTCAAATCCATCCCACGAGGACCAATCGTGATCGAGAACAGAACCCCAAAGATACCAAGTTTGGTATTCGAGAATGAGGCTGGTGACTTGTATGTCGAGGTGCAGGAGAAGCGGGAGAAGAACATGGGATATAGACAATGCGGTGCGGTATGTTGCGGGTTGAAGTTTTAAGTTGGTCGAGACGCGGGCAAGAAAGTTGTAAAATGACCTCGGCTACGGGAGACAAAGTAGAGAAGAGGGCGAAAAAGAGACCCTAGGACTGGAATTCTGGAAGCATGATCAGTCAGTTCCTCTATCATAACAGAGCAGCTTGTCCCGTTAACCAAAATTACAAAAACAAAGGCCTTGGTACTTTGAGAATGTCATATCATACAAGCAGCACCGAACTTTGATACCCCTAACCTTCTCGCGCCAAGGCTCGACATGGATTAACAACTGATCACTTACCCTTAGATCTCCTCCAGTCTCAACAAATGCGTCTGTCATGGCTACTGATAGATCTTCAGGTCGAGATGTACATTTTTACGACATATCAAGGCCTGATAAAGCGCTTGGTGGGCTGATATTGACTCCATCTCTTACAGAGAGGACTTTTTTTTTGCACTAGGAATCCTCATTGTTTCGGACCATCCACATCGCGTATATTTGCCAGGTAACGACGCACCACTGATGCCAACTGACGGGCCTCTCCAACATGGTAATTACGACATAAAGCCCGATTTCCCCCAAGGTAATAGGTCTATGTTCCATGCGTCCGTTTGCATGTGGTTACTGAAATGAAACAGGCCGAATAGCCATGACAAATGAGTGGTGCATAACCAGAATACTCTCACAAACAGTCTCTGGCAGAGATGAAGTGTTTCGACAGCGGGTACGTGAGCGAGATAGGAACTGCGTGATAACTGGCATCGTCAACCCTGATAGACTTATCGCTTTGAATGACTGGTCTAGCTATCACACTGCACATATATTCCCACTTTCTGGCGTAGAATGGTTTATAAGTAACAATTGTTCTCGGTGGATTACAAATAGGGAGGGTGCGCACGTGATACGGGTATCAACTCATGTCAGAACGGCCTACTTATGCTATCCCATATACATGAAAAATTTGACAACTTTAGCATCGCGATCAATCCAGATGACAATTACAGGATAATTACTTTCAGGGACGATATTTTCAATGTAGGTGGCCTTCTACTTGACCCGATTTGTCGAAATCCTAGCAATGATAATAGCGTCAGCGATGAACTTCTGCGGTGGCACTTCCGTCAAGCAGTTCTGGCCAACATGAGAGGAGCTGGAGAGCCAGTTTTTGAGACGGATTTCGCACCGGGAAGTGATATCGTTGGGGAGATCCGCAATGGCCCGGATCCAATAAAAAGGATGGAAGCAGATCTCACGGTTAGGAGAGTTATCGCTGGCCTAGAAACCTTGCGATGAAACCGTTCTGAGTCGTGCCATAGTCGAGCTAGCGCGAGAAGAAGTTAGCGGCGCTGGTATCATTCAGATTATTGTCAGACGCTAGCGGACGGATTGTGAAGAATTAGCATGTGTCGCAGTAGCGCTGCAAACTATTTTTATCTTACTATACTTGCACATGCTATCAGGGGTCGGGGAAGCGTGGTCTAATGTTTGCGTTTGAGCTAATACTACATAAGACGGCATTCAGTTGGAAGAATGATAGAAATACCCCGCCTTTTTTATGTCACTGCTCACTGGAGATTGATTGACACTTGAGTTACGTTGGTGGAGACTTGGCCAACCTTCAAATGCCTGTTATGATCTGGTTAGCGGCTCTGCCGTGTTTCCCCGCTTCTCAAGGTCATGAGCTCTGAATTTGTGTCTACTATGTTCTAAGATGGCCGAATAGGAGCCCGTTCATTCGGCGGCGTTGGCGGGCGAGTGGGGAGTTCTGAGTTAGTCGTTGCTTCAATTGCCACCTCTGTTTCGTTTATAGATAGACTTGAACAGTCGTGAGACTGGTCATCATCGAGATCGGGGTCTCAGCGTCCCTCCCATTGTTCACTTCCGAGGCCTAGCCTTTTGGATATTCAATGAACAGATGAAAGAAGAAAGCAGATCTAACCCACCACAAACTAATCACCAGAATTCATAATTGTACAGCAGTTCGCGATTGAACGTCAAGCCCTGAAACCACTCTCAACCGGACACCAGTCGCTATGCGCGCAACCGCAGAAATCTCGAAAACTTGCTTTCAAGAAATTCCAATGACTTGACTCTCACCACCTAGCCCTCGCCAGGAATGAATTTTAGCCTAGATCCCAGCTCCATCTCTAACCTCTCTTTACCGTATGGCTCAACGCGCAGTCTCAAAAACAGGCTCCCCTGAGCCTCGCATGTTAGCAAAGATGCAATGTCGAAAGTGCCACCGCAGCACGTCATCTGATACATGATCGCGATTATTCCAAGAATTTTTCCGTCTATTCCCCAGTGGTTAGGCGCGAAGGTTATGATCTTGTGGCAGTCCTTTGTCGTATTAGCGCGGACGGGAGAAGTTCCGGTTCCGAAGATACTTACATCCGGGTTAATGGAAAACAGATATTGATCAAAGCGAGTATGCAAATTCTCCGATATGAGTAATCAATTTTGGATAGAGACTATTTGGAACTTTCTACGGCACTGTCCATGTTGATAATCCAGCGCCTATAGTTGAACTGGATCCACAAGCTTTCGTACTCCAGTGGGAACACATGTGCAGCTTGAAACCCAGCTCAGACGTCCCATGGGGCCAAGTCGTTAATCTCACCGGATATGAGACATTTTTCGTCTCTCTCGCGCGGAATCCATCTTCTCGACCGGAGACACTGTGACTGATCAATCGTGCAATCCACGCTTCATCACTCACTCGAATATTTCCTGGAGGAATAAGCTAAGGGACCATTGCTGTGTTCACGGATCTAAAGACTCGAACCCTTTGCTGTAGATATCACAATACCCAGGCACCACTGGATCACTTGATAGTCTAATAGTCCGACCAGAAGATCTGTGCCTCACGCTCCACTGATGTTCCACAACAAGAAGCACATTGCCAAGAATCCAGACCATAGACGCCTCGGTCAGCGAGCCCTTCCGATAAAACCCCCCCAACATTGCTCCAGTCGATGCATCATAAAAGTGGACGTTGCGCCGGCGCGGTTCATTGGCATAGTGACCATCGTATCGTATACAGCGATGCAATGCCACTATCGAAAAGAGAATGGAAGCCGCCGTCTAAAATGAAAAGCCTAAGGGTTCAGGGAAAATTAGAGGGACCTCGCGGCCCCCCAAAATTAGATTCTTCCCGCAAACAAACTTCCTTTAGTCCCTTCCCGCCAATTCTGGAATTCCCCGTTATTATTTCTCCGCAAATGTCCCGCCCGACGTTTTCCCTAACCCTTGAGGTTAATTTGACAGTGATGAACCCTGTTTTCTTTTTCAAGTCGCACTTTTTAGCATAGGTTTTCTAACTCAGTAGAACGAGCGCAGACGATCAGAGATTTTCTAATTTTCAGAAAGTTTCAGGACGGTCCAGAAAGGACGGGTGTTCGGCTGAAGAGAAACTGAAAATGCCCCAGATGGCACACAATCTCTGCAACCAACCGATGCTTAAGTCCCAGTCAGACTGGCAGCCTGGTATGACAACATCAAAACCTCTGCGCAGCTTACTTTAGTCTGGGAGTATTGTGATCCCGATGTCGATGAAAGTGCAATCAGAAAACTTGTGTTCCCAGCAGAACCGGAGAACGAAACTGGCAATTCCAGTATAAGATCCAAATTGATATTTAGATCAATCGCAGGCAATCGTTGGCTGAATCTGATACACTCTACAGTGGGCAAGGACTATCAGCCATACCTATTAGGAGCAAGCTCGGTACATCGGATGCTTGTCTCGTTGACGAATGTCGCGCTTGACAAATTCGCCAAGACCTCGATCGACGTGACCAAGGGCGAAACTATTGGGGCTCGAGGCATGGCTCACCTTGCATCGTACAATCTCGAACAAGGGCAAAATGGTGGATATGCCACAGGCGCAAGAAGACAGAATTATCGAATTACTTAGTAGGCGATTGCGAGGAGCTCAATCCAGTATTGTACTACGAATATTGGCGCAAGTTGATGCGAGGAGAAGCTTTATGTAAATGTCAGACACCAAAAATTCAAAGGAAACGGCTATATTTGCAACTAGTCCTACCCCTAGGCGTCAAGCTGATAGCGTATGAGGCCACCCATATTAGACGACATATGTTGAGCTCTATAGCTTGTTGGGAAGTTAAATTTCCTAATACGAAATAGCGCAATGGTTTAGGGTTTTGATAGTCGCACCTGTCGGCCAAAATTGGTGTTTACGATAGTTAAGAGACCCAGTATCATCACCATAGTACCAGCGATCACCTTAGAAATATTTTATTTAGGAAATAAAATAAGCAATTACTGTTAGAAGGCGTTCTTAGCAACAGTTTAATATATATTACTAGTTGATAAATGACGATGTGGTGTTGCGGATAGAAATTGTTGAAATCGAGCGGTACTTGGTTCTTCGGTGGATGCATCATACCTAAATAGGAAACCGCTTGCATTACGATTTTGCGCTAAATTATACTTTTACTTTACGATTAGGTTCTGGGTGTTACGAAGTATAAATCGATGCTTATCTCTACGGCAAATCTACAGTAATATGCAAGTATTAATGTACTCTTGCACTAATATTATTCAGCAGGAGAGATCACAGTGATAGGTATATTAACAGTGGTTCAGAGTAGCAAAGTCAATAGTCAAGTACGCATTCAACTGAAGCCTGGCCTCCCATTTTCCCGGGCCGTCAACTTATAGACCGATATTCCTTATCTTCCGGAATACCTTCCACAACAAAGGGGTTCAATAAGTTTAGATGAGTACCAGTCTCTCTCTGCACAGCCCCTCGAGGGTTGTTACCACTACCCAAAATAATATACATTTCTCATATTCGTATATATTATATAAACGAGACAAAGGATTAATAAAGAAATTTTAAGTCTGAATTGCGCAACACGTTGAGCCCAGCCCAAGTGAGCACAAATCGACAAGCGAAGTCTTTTTGGACCAACCCTCTTTATCTCGCCTACACTTCCAGCCCAGAAGTAACCACTTATCACGAGGGCGGAGGACCACCGGGATACGGTGGCATCCACGTGTAGGAAGGCTGTCCCGGAGGCTGTCCTGGAGGTGGTTGCATTGGCATCATCTGCCACCCATTTATAGTAGTCTGCTGGACCACATTTACTCCCCTATGTGACGCGGGCAGCGCAGGCGTGCTTGAAGTAGATAGAACGAAGGGCGACGGCGTAGATGAAGGCCACGGTGAGCTCGCTTGAGTGGAGTAAGGAGATGGGAAGTATTGTGACTGGGCTTCCAGACGAGAAAACTTTTCCTGGAACTCACGATAAAGAGACCGCGTTTCTTCTTGGTGTTTTTGAAGCGTCGCCTCTAGAAGCATCCTCAACTCGTTTTCTCTGCGCGAGGTACGCCCTCCCCTTCCTTCTCGTGCGCGTCCCCTCGTACTCGCTCTTCTCTGTGGGGTTGGTTCGTCGTGGGAACGGTCCCTGCGTGTACTCGCATCACGGTCACGACGTAAAGTTGCAGGGTTTTGGAGAGCCTCGACGTCGTTGTTATTACTCCGACGAACAGGCTTTATGCGTGGGTCCTGAATCTGGCGTTCAGCCAACTCGTGTTCAGTCAGAGGAGCTGACCGTTCAAGTGCCAGTGATAGTCCAGATCAGCTAGCTCCAGGGGCTCATTCCATAGTAACCTCTGAGTTATAATATGACTCCTCTTTCTCATCGCTCAGCAGGGCGAATGCCACGTTGTAGGTTGTGTGTAGGCCAGTTACACCGCTGATTTGCATGAATGGCATATTAAATCGGTTGGTCTTGTACGTGTTGTCAACTGATAGCACTTCGAAGTTGCGTCGCCAGATGTCTAAATTCCAGCGGTATCTGAATGCGCCCGTCAGGCTGGTCATTCTCGAATTGGATCCTTACAATGGTGTCTGGACCAGTTCTCAATTCATGAACAAATTGCTGGGTAGGAGTCCGACCCTCGAAGGCTGCCCTGCGGTGCTGCGCCTTAGCGTTTAGGACATCCTGTGGATGAATAACTAGTCCTGGATTCTGACGTTGAAGTTGTTCAGCAACATCGGTGCAGGTTGCCCTCGGTTGTTCCAACAACTGGTGCAAGGACTGCTCAACACCTCCAGTCCGACGTCTCCGTCGATGTGCAGGAATATGTGCTGGAAGCTGGTCCCGGTCGTGGCTATGACTGGAGTGCCGAAGTTTGAATATCCAAGCCCCAACATTCTTCGAAAACACAAGTTTGGCAAGCCACGGACAATTCAACCGAGTGTAATTCTTCTTCTTGCGGCCCTGGCCTCGGCAAAGTTTGGCATGGCCACGAACACACTCAAGATCGTAGCGACAGTATTCCCCTGTATGTCGGTCGCGATTTGACGGGCGACGGATACAACGGCAAATCCATGAGCCTCGGCCCTCTCGTTGATGGCATGTAAGGCTGAGCCAAAGTCGTTGAATAGCTGGGTCTCGATATCATCGAAGTAATCGCGGTCGTCACGGTCGTCACGATCGTCACGGTCGTTCTGGTCCTCGGCTAGGAGGTCGCGTTCGTCATCGCCATTGAGTTCGAAGCTGGATAGTGAGGAGAGCGAGCTTTCGGACAAACTGTCGCTGAGGTCGGCGGACTCTTGCATTGTAGTGGGAGGGGTTGTGAATAGCTTCAATCCTGTATGAAGGTGTTGGAGTGTATGGAATTGAGAGTCAACAAGCGGTACGCGTTAACGCGTATAGCGCGTTTAATTTGGGAAGAGGAACGTGTTGGTGTATTACGTAATGAATTACCAAGCTTTTCACAGGGGCTTTATTACATTGCACAGGGTATTTATTGACGCCGGTATTTATTGACGCCGGGCTAAAAGTGCTACTTACTACATCACAGGGAGCAAGACTGCCAGATTTGGAAGTAGGCACGCCGCCCTCGTATATATTACAGAAAAGGCATCCGCGGCGCTTACCAAACAAGCAAACCAAGGAATTAACGGCACCAATCCCAAGATTAGATTTTGCGATAGAAATTTATTAAATATTGAAAATTATTATTGTATTTTAGCCTTGTCTAACCGAAATCTCAGGGCACAGTTGTAATTAGTTTGCTTAGAGTGCCTTGAAACACTTTGGTGGGTGAGGCATCACAAAAGCAAAAAAGTATTAAAAGAAAACTTAGCCCAAAAAAAATACAGGAACCAATTTTAGGAAGCCGGGAGGATAGTTTATAGAAACAGTTGGGCTCCATTGAGAATATGACTTTTGGGTCACTTTTTGCAGTTCGTGACGTTTACAAGTGCATGTTTGGGAGTTACCGGCATGAAACAAACACAATACCTCGATCAAGGACGAAAACGCAACGCAACGCAACGCAACGCAACGCAACGCAACGCAACGCAACGCAACGCAACGCAACGCAGCTGCAACTGCAACTGCAACTGCAATAATTTCAACAAGATCGATAATGTAAAGGGCAGGAAAAAATCTAGATTTGAGATTACAATTCAATAAAATTGTCTTAATTGTATCAGGGTTATAGCTGGATGTCATACGATATCAAGAACAACCGAGACCGGCACCGGTACCGTCGAACTTCCGGATCGTGGTTCCCATATTTAGGCAACCAGACGATGTCTTGCCTGAATGCAACGCCGTGGATCTCGTCATGCCGGATCCGCAAACTATCAAGCAAGCTCAAGCTCGACCAGTGTGGCGATCCACTCCACTGACTTTTTCAAATGGATGGAATGGGTGGAAATGGAGGTCTGTGCATCCATATACATCCATTCCATCTGGCTGCGGTTACGTAATCCATCCATCCATTTAAAATAGGCGTGGAATGGACGGATGGACAGATGGACGGACAGGATTTTACGGTTTGCGTGTTTTAAAGGCAAGGGGCTACCCCTGAAACATGCTTCAGCAAGCGTCTAAGTAGTAATTCATGTATCTTTGCAAGTAAACACACTTACTGTAAGACATCAATATGGCGACAGCCAGACGACTGAAAATACGCCTTCAGCTACCTCAGAAGATATTCAGGATGTATGGGACAGTTTCCCTTGGAAGGAGTTTCCAGGGTTTGTGAGGTCAGCGCGTGCTGCAAGCACGTCGTCCTGGGTGTGGAGCTACGGCTTCGATATTCAAGATAGCGACGACGATTCAAAACGACGATGGGTTTGCCGACTTTGTATCGACAAGAAGAAGCGCGTACCTCATAATACGATTGCAACTGGGACCCAGAATGCGGAGAACCACCTTTTCTTCGAGCACAATGTATGGGACCCAACTGGCAAACGCAAGGCGCCAGTGTTTAGCAGAGAGAAGTTCCAGCAGTTGCTTGTCGCGTGGGTCATCGACTCTCAGAACTCCTTCCGCCAGACCGAAAACCAGCGGTTTCGCGACCTCCTCGAATACCTTAACCCGCTCGTCAGTATCACTGACGCCCATATTTGCCACGATACCGTCCGTAGTCGAATTCTCGAAGTCTACAATACCAATAAGGCGCGTGTGGTCGAGGTGCTTAGACTGGTTGAAGGCAAGATCCATATAGCGTTTGACGGCTGGCGGTCGCGAAATCGGCACGCAATGTACGGGATCGTCTGCTTTTTTCTTGACAGCGAATGCCGGGCACAAAAGCTGGTTTTAGGAATCCCAGAAGTTGTGGAGCGGCATACTGGAAGAATATTGCTGTCCACGTACTTGATATTATTTCAAGCTATGATGTTTCCTCAAAACTGGGGCACTTACGATTGGACAACGCAGCTAACAACGATACGGCGATGGATACGATTGGTACGGCGCTTGAATTCAAAGGCAGAAGTCGCCGAGTCCGACGCTTTGGTCATATTCTTAGCCTTGTGTGTAAGCAACTGCTTTTTGGCCACGACGCGGATGCGTTTGAAGATGAAGTTTCCGCCGATTCAACTATTGATGCCTCTCGCCATGAAGCTTGGAGACGGAAGGGACCCATTGGGAAGCTCCATAATCTCGTCGTCGTTATTCACAAATCGGATGTCTTTTTGCAGC
>PPJW02000122.1:0-19164 GCA_003705905.2 Lipomyces sp. NRRL Y-11553 | reverse complement strand
GATGAATACCCGAGAATGGCTGCCGCCGCCAGAGACTACCTTGCAATTCCAGCCTCTGAAGTGGCTGTTGAGAGATTATTTAGTGGCGGTAGAGACTTGCTTGGATTAAGACGACATCTGGCAAGAGTTCCACTCTCAGGGTCTCCCAAGAAGCAAATGAGAGCCAAGAATGTTTTACTGATAGAATCGAACAACAGTCGCAGCGATACAGTGGATGTCTCAGCGCCATTGGGCCTGAACAGAATGAAACAACTTATCGTAGACGAGGCACTCTCCTCGGACCTACTCCAGGTCCTCCTCACCAACCGCTTCCGAGAATTGACAAAGGCCCGTGAAGGGACCCTGACTGTCCTTTGTAATATACTCTGCCAACCACAGAAAAAAGTTTGTCCAGAGGCGCACAATATTTAAGCGACTGATGAGGCCCCACGGCCGAAATGGAATTTACACTATCGTTCCATATCGCGATTGTGCCAATTTCTAATCGTGAATATTAGCTCATTCTACAAATTCAAGAACCCTAAACCCTGTTAAGCAGGGGTATAAAAGGACTAAATCCATGATTTAGTTTTTATAGCTGTAGTGGCTCAACCGTTTGGGAGCGGGCTTTTCTCCATAGTTGCTGTTCGCGTGCGGCTCTGTCGTATGCTACATGATTTTGTCCGGTTCGAATCCTGTGGTTGGCGGAATTTTCGCGAGATACGGGTAACCTGTCTTCGCGACCGCTCTAAGAAATTGATCACACTTGAGTAGAGCAATCTAGCAGAGGCTTCTTTGCCATGGGATGGCGACACGGATCGCAGATTCATGTACTGAACGGTGACTGGAGATGCGATAGCTTGCGACTGATTTATTTTTTTTTTGTTAACGTTAACTAAGTTATTCCTTGTTATATATATTTTGACGATATGGCGCTATTCTACTGCTGCACGTTGCACTAATAACGACGACAGCTGCACGAAGATAACTTCACTACTAGTTTCTTATAACTAGGCTGAATTCATATCTCTTAACAAAGGATTATATGAGCTGTATTGCACGTACAAACGATCCACACGCCGCTAACACTTTTGCGAAATCAAAGTTGTCCCAAAAATAAATTCCAAAACTCCGGTAACGTACACGTCCATGCATTAGAAAGGTTCTTCATGTCGAGCGCTTGTCAACCTTCATATCTTCTGGAAGTAATCGATGACCATTCCTGACGCATAGCCAAGATCACGACCAGCTTCCTCCACTCCCCGATTCATGACCCAAATAATAGCTGCCACACCGGCAGTCAACAGTGTAACTTTTAATGCCATGGCAACGACGCCATACGCCATCCTGGCCATTTGATTCAGTACCAGTAATGACAGCCATAATATGACCAACAACATCACAATTGATACAAGATCCGGCTCTGCGGTTGTCAATGATACCAGTGGCGGTCCGGCAAGTCTCTGTGCATGCGCGAGTACCGTTCGGGAGTGCTTTACCGTCGCTGATACATATGGAGAAATTTGTGATAGAATGGCTAAGAAGTCGGGTGATGACATTTCTTTGGATTATTGAATGTCGTGTGCGCTGACGCGATTTAATACCGACGCGATGAGGCGTCCCAAATTAACACCCACCCGGCGATACTTGATTCAACTCGTAGGACTGTGGATATAAGCTCGCGATGGCTACTGCGACTATGTAGTTAGCACGTCGTTAAACTGTTGGACAGGCACATATTAATTTTGAGTGATGGTTTAGTGTGCATTTTACTGATTCGCATGAATAAACACACATCCGGGTAACTTCGACTTTCGCACTCGACATAAACGTCATAACTAGAAAACACACGAACCACAGCTTGCAACTAGACCCCGCAATAAACAGACAAATAAGTCATAGTTAGGCTAATAACTGCTTAATTAATTGAAAAATTACAAAAAAATTATATTGGAGCCGGTCTTACGCGGGATCGAACCACGGATGGTGATTAATTAGAAAGTTTAAACCCTAGTCCTAGTACGGCTACGTAAAAGCCAAACAATCTGTGAGCAGAATTGGAGACGCAAAGCTGGAAATGCCAGATGATCTGATTTACTGACCATAATTATCAATCGCTTGGGTGGTTCTACGCACCCACAGAGAGTACGATGTCGGCAGAGGGAATCTCACGTAAACGAAAAAGGCCAAATCTTTTCACGAATGATGGTAGGTATTGAACAGTAATGATGCGACTTCTTGGCTAAGAAGAACCAGTGCGAGCTTTGATGTACGCATTCGGGGACGTTCCAAATCCCGAACCAGAGTCTGTTGCGGCGCTCGAAGACATATTAACAGATTATATAGTTGATATGGTATGTATTTGCCTCGTCCTCCAATATTAAAGACTATGATTATTAATATCTTACTTTGCAGTGTCATGAGGCTGCACGAATGGCTCGGACAACTAATAGAAATAAAGTTAAGGTAGACGATTTCAAGTTCGCGTTACGAAGGGATTACCGGAAGCTTGGGCGTGTAGAGGAATTACAGCGTTTGTCCAAGGAAATACACGAAGCTCGCAAGACATTCGACGATTCGGAAGGGAAGTCGTTGTCGAAGAATTTTGGCGATAAAGACAAATGAAATGATGCGGTGCTGATGTAAAAACCCGGTATTCCTTCTGTACAATAGGCGATTGTGGTGTTTTTGGTGTCTAGGAACTTAATGATACTTCTTTTCTATAATACATCCATGTGCAACAAACTAAATTTATGTAGACGTACAAAAACACCCGTCAATGCAAAATCAGCATAGCATATGTACAAACGTTTAGTATATACAAAAAACCTAACACCGAACCGTAGACCTTATGCAAGAATACGAAAATACGGTACCCTTCTTTTCAGAGGAGGCTTCTTCATGAACTGGGCTCGTAGACTCAGCCTGATATACTCCTCTGCATCCTGCATAACGCGATCAATCTTCCCGCTCACGCTATCCGCTGAGCCACCTTCTTCAACAAATTTCTGTACCAACCGATCTCGGAGTGTCGCTAATTTATTAAAATCCAGCGAAGCTACTGCGTAGGCACGGAGAGCCCACACAGTCATCTGACGGACCAGTAGCTTGTTGTTCTCTTTGTCTTGCAAAAGCGTCTCCAGGAGGTTTTCCAATCGCCCAACCGTCCATTCTGTACCTGGATAACCGCTGTGAATGTAAAAACCTTTAAGAAACAAGATATATGCGCGCCTCCGAGTCAGCCCAAACTCATCCATCCGATTAATCGTCTCGACCAGCGATTGATAGTCGCCGATAGATGCGTAGTAACTCAGTAGTGGATTATATGTTGTGTCTCGCGGAGCGATCGCGACTGATCCTTCCGGATCAGGAATCTGCTCGTCTCCAAACCGTAATCGTAGGTGGCGTCGATTTGTTGCCATCCTCTTCAAATTTCCCGCCGAAAATCTCAACTGCTTTTTAGATAATTGCGATGAAATCCATCCCTCCTCCGTCGCTCGCATCTCAATAAACCGGGTCAAGCTTTGCGCACCTGCTATATCTCGACACCGCACCAGACCTGCTATCATAGCTTCCAGCACTACAATATCTGCAATCTGTTCGGATTCGATGAACTTTTCGTATAAAACCTGCAGGGCCATTTTGTTGCCGAGCTTTGAATAATACGTCATCAAATTGACATATGTATATCTGTCTGGAGCAATTTTCCGCGCACGCATTTCTTCGATAATTGCCGCCATTGCTCCAAAATCGCTTGAAGCTATGACTGCAGTCATCAAGACATTAAATGCGGATGCTTCGCGGGCAATGACACCTTGCATCTCCAACTCCCTGAACTTGTTAAACGTGCGAGAGACAACCGAAGCACATTTGTGTCGTTGAATATAGTGGCACACAAATGACAACTCCACGAGATGCTCCTTGTATGAAATAGGCAAACCAGCTTCCTTGACGTCATGCAATATCGTCGAGTAATGTTCCAGATATATTTCATCGTTCTTGACAGATGCAGCGTAGTTCGACAACAAAAACTCTAGGTGCGGTATCTTAATGTGGAGTGGCCGTGGTTCTGGCAACTGCATATA
Organism: Lipomyces sp. NRRL Y-11553; assembly: GCA_003705905.2. Classification (NCBI taxonomy): domain Eukaryota; kingdom Fungi; phylum Ascomycota; class Lipomycetes; order Lipomycetales; family Lipomycetaceae; genus Lipomyces; species Lipomyces sp. NRRL Y-11553. The sequence continues at coordinate 15,100 of PPJW02000122.1, read as the reverse complement.
ACAAGCAAACATTTTTGTCATTGATTGCTTTGAAAACGAAAACATACGCGCGTGCACCAACGATTTATAAAAGGGTAGGTATAAACTAGTTGGCACTTCGCGAAAAATGTGCGTCTTTGATCGTCGAACCCAAATTTCAGCGTGATCTGTAGATACTGAATCAACCGAGTGGCCCTCAAGCCAGCCGACTTCCCGTATTCGCACGTTCGCTAATAGCCATTCTGAGAGTGCTGCCCGTGATTTCAAAACCTCGCGCTCTTCCATCTCTAGGTCGTTTTTCTTGCTTGCCTTATAGTTAACTGGAGAATCATAAATCATCGACAGAACCTCGTCCGCTTCACTCTCTAGGTCGTCGTGTAAATAATTCGAGCGTTCATCTTGCCCTACATTTCTTGCCGTGTCATCTCTGTGGTAATTATCTGTCGGTTCGCGTTCGGCAAGGCCCGCCATGGAACTGCCACTGAACACCGAGTGACTAATCCATCTTTCATACTGCACAACTGATCGCCGTGGTCGCCAGCGCGGCTTTAGTCGCACGCGAGCAATGACAGGAACGACCGGTCGGAGTGCACTACTTGGCGCTCGAGTCCACATTGATAAATATGCTCTGTGAAGAGTCAACCAAGTCTCTACTCGGGCCAGCTGCGCGCAGAATGTGGCGTTGCTAGAGCTAGAAGGCGTGATTTTCTTATGATAATGCTGAAACAATAGTCAAAACCATGGTTGAACAGATATTGAAGTACAACTGTAAATGCGTCCAAAGTCCGTAGCTAACTGTCAGCAACGATTACGTACACGGAAACAATTGCAAGGACTTCAATGCGTGGTCACAGGCCCGTGGACATATATATTGTCTGTACGTTGGTCGGTTGCTGGAAATTTAAGCCGCGTTTTCTCTGCCCTGACCCGCTCATGGATTTGTCGTGACCCGTCAGAAAGTTACGGGAAAAAAGTGGACCCGCCATAACAATATCTCAAATTTTAGTTTGCGTACTCGACACTTCAGCATATCGTTTCAGGTAAAGTCGACTTTACAAGTTGTTGCAAATAGCATTATGAAGCCACAATCCGACGTCTTCGAAATTGTTAAGCGTACATCTCGGCTTCTACAAACTGGTGTGGTCACAGGAGAGCCAGCATGGTTCAAGGCCGTGCTGGCGCACCCTCCGACGACAGCCGATACAGTACAGCGAGTCGATATTCTCAAGCTACGGCAAAAGTACCCTGGCCTGAGTGTCAAAAAGATGATGAGGCCAATGAAAATAGTGTATCCTGAAGACCGGATCCGGAGATTATTTTACGATCAACATCCCTGGGAACTGACGAGGCCGAAAATTGTCGTTGAGCAAGATGCGTTGGATTTTCAGCGGCATGATTGGAGTAAGTTGGAGCAAGAACATAAATCGTTAGATGGCGAAAGGTTAGTGCTTGTCACGACTACGAGAGATGACTTGTGTCCACCAGCGGCTAACTAAGATGCATAGCGTTGTTCAACGAACTCTCTGGTTAATGCGAAATAAGCAATTGTCGCAAGACGCGGCGTATGATATTGCACGAAAAGAGTTTTACTCTCTGCGAGTGAAAGAAACAATTGAGCGGCAAACAGCTGAAGAGGAAGCTCGTATGTTTGGTGCTGTCTTCTCCAAGTCTTACAATGAGCGCGGAATTGAGAACGAAGCTAAAGCTCTTGACATGTGGAAGATTAGAGCACAGTCAGTGACGAAACGAATGCAGTCACGATTTGACATGGCGGGTGACGAAGAAGAGCAGGAAGATATAATGGATAAATGATCACCAGTCCCCCAACGTTGTACATATATACAACTCTAACGAGAATTGGCAAGTGTATAATAGAATGCGTACATATCATGCGATCTAAAGTGATTTGTAATCACTTTTCGCGCTTGCGAATGAGTCTATAGAGGAAAACAGTGTCGCGCGAGAACTCTTTATATTCGTTGTAGTCCTTGACCTATTACAATAGAGAGTTAGTAATTGGCAATAGCATCCTAATCCTGGCCTCACTTCTTCTATCCGAAAATTCTTTTTTATAGACTACATAGAGTATTGTTAGCGCCTTGTCACGATACATCATATGAATGACGTCGTACCTGGAAAAACCGATTATCAGCCTGGTGCATTCTGTTAGGCAAGTTATCTAGAATGTCTACTAAAGCCATAACTGCTTACTTTTCGCCTCTTTTTATAGCTCATTAGCACTAGGGTATTAGGTCCAGTCAAAGAGAGCAGCGTCTGCTCCAATAAGGGGAATGAAGGTTCAAAGTAAACGCAGTCAGCTGCCAATATTACGTCTGGATATGGATTAGTATAATTTTCTGGTAAATCAGCTCCCCAGTCAAGTATCTCAGCAGAGACAATGCCCTGTAGATCGTTTAATTCGACATTGTCGGCCATCAGGCTAAGCATGTTCCTGTTTGGACGCGTCAGTAAAAGATATGAATGGTATTGCAAGCTTAGGCAAACATACGCTTGATCAGTAATAACGATATCCACGCCGACATCTTCGACGGTACGAGGTCTTGTCGCCAGGTTATACGCATTGCCAAGTGCAAGCCTGTGTTGCATATTAACCACCCATATGCATATGCTCACTTTAGTCCTCGCAGCTTCTTACCCAACTAAACCGGTCCCGCTCCCCAATTCGATAATCTTTATTTTTCTCTTCGCCGATTCCTTCCACACTGCCTCGTGCGCAAGATATGTCTCGTTCTCCCTTGCACTAATCAAATATCGTGAGAGCAATTCCCCGGCCGGCCACAGTTTGCCTCCACACCCGGCTGCCCCGCCGTCATGTTTTATTTTCACGATAGTACCGTTCAGTGTGACTTCGAGAACTCCCGCTTGTGAGGTCGCATAGTCTACACCGGCAAACTTTGTCACGTCTTGTGCAAGCGGGATAAGATCTGTAGCGAGCAGCAGTGAACCAAGAGGGTCATCAGACTCGCTGTCAGAAGATAATGTCGCTGATTGTGAGTTGCCTATTAGACTTGGGACCATGTTAGGCTATGTCGTATAATATGATTAGTTGTTGGGAGAAAGAGAAACGATATCGTATGTTCGTAATACTGCGGAGCGATTATTTGGCGTTGCAAACTGGGTAGAGTTTGGAGGTTAGCCACAGCTAAGAAATCACCGCTGCAGGCATAAGGCAAGTTACAGAATAAACGTCACCTACATGATGAATCCTAGAGATCTGATAGCCTACAGTCGATGCGGCCATGCGGGCACCAGACGGGCCATGCAGCCAATAAATCGAAAGAAACCACTATCTTGTTTGCGGCGATGGGATGGTCGTGCAGGACATACGCAATATTCACGAGAGCTATATACCGACATGACGCAAATCATAACGTATAATACAGGTTTTAGCTACACATCTTCTCTCTAAGTGTTACTGCTCGCGGGACCACTCCGAGCCTTTTTCTTGGCAGCTTCAGCTTCCTTCTCCGTCTCAATGTCCTTCACGTATTGCTCAATGCTATCAAACTCCAGCATCTAAATCCAAGTCAGAATACAAAGTTCCAAACGTGCTGTAATTCTAACAAACCTCCATTGGCTTTCCTGGTGCCATGATTGCGATTTCAATGTTCCGGGCCCCTGTCTGCACGACTTCCAATAGACTCTTGATAGCCAGTCGAATGGTCTCCTCCCGATCCATGTCGTCCTTATAGTTTCTTTCCAGAAACTCCCGCACGGTCTTACTACTGCGTCCTATGGCGTTTGCTTTCCAGGCGGAATATATCCCCGAAGGCTCAGTTTGATACAACCTCGGAATGTCGTCATTAGGATCGAAGCCAATTACAAGAGTTGAGATGCCAAATGGACGAACACCACCACTCTGTGTGTATTGCTGCTGGACCCCGGCAATGTATTTAGTCAGATACTCAATCGTGACCGGGTCTTCGACGGTCAAACGATGGGATTGGGCTTCAACTCGAGCTTTGTCAACCAGGACCCGGGCGTCGGCATTCAGACCTGCGAACGCGAGACAAACATGGTGATCTATCAAGGCAATTTTGGATGGAGTAATGCGCGTATCTTGGAGCTTCATAGCCGTGCGCTTCTCGCAGCCGAGGACGACGATTGAAGACCCTTTCACCCCAACCGCGCAAGTGCCGCGTTTGACCGCCTCGAGAGCATACTCGACCTCTGTAACTCGTTAGTTCCTTTGAGCTCGGCGTAACCAGACATAAATGCATTTACATACGGAAAACGTGGCCATCAGGACTAAATGACGATTGACGTTAGCGTGGGTTCATTTTGGTCATGATGATCCAGAGGGACCACGCATTAGAATAGGCCTACCTGAAAACGGACAAGGCACGATCGTATCCACTCATTATGATCCGTCAGTTGTCCCTAAATCTCTATATTGCTATATAATTAAGGCAATAGTCCGATAAGATGCAATGTAGTTATAGGTCTAAAGGAATCAATTGTCGCTAGTGTCAGCGTGTCCGCCGCGCCTTAAGGTACTCACAATGTTTTGAGATCTTAAACCGCAACCGGCCTGTAGTAGGGACACACTGCGGCTCCGCTAAACCTTGACCTCTCGAGGACGATATTTTTTTGAAGTAGGTCCACGTTCATACTAATTACTTACTTATACATTGCGTAGACTGCAGATCAGCACAATCGTCATGCGGCAGACACTAAGAGCAATGCGTATGCTTCGGGGCTTTCCCGCGGGCAAAAACAAATTGGCGTCCCCAGTGATATTTTGTAGCGGGGCCAAACGCGGTGCGGTCCTAATAACCAAAGGCCAACAAAGACAATATGCTAGCGCGCCTACGGGAACTCAAGTTGTGCAGCTTACAAGTAACATGTATCCTGAAATTGTGCGCGACGAGCGATTTGGCAAGGTGAGTTGCTACGTACTCGGTTTTCTCGGCAAACGCTGACGAAAACACTGGCTCAGCTAAGTGCAGAGGACATGGAATATTTCAAGTCGATTCTATCTCCAGGCTCGGTGCTCACGGCCGCGGAGGAGGATCTGTCTGGGTACAACATCGACGCTATGCGCAAATACCATGGACAATCTCAACTGGTTCTGAAACCACGCTCGACACATGAAGTCTCACTCATCATGAAGCGGTGCCATGAGCGCAGGCTCGCCGTCGTGCCACAGGGAGGAAATACAGGTCTTGTAGGTGGTAGCGTGCCTGTGTTTGACGAGATTGTGATTTCAATGAGTTTGATGAACAAGATCCGCTCTTTTGACGAGGTTTCGGGCATCCTTGTCGCCGACGCCGGCTGCATCCTCGAGACAACAGATCAATACCTGGCGGAGCGGGGATATATATTCCCGCTTGACCTTGGCGCAAAGGGGTCCTGCCATATTGGGGGTAATGTCGCAACAAACGCAGGGGGCTTGCGGCTTCTGCGATACGGCAGTCTTCACGGAACAGTTCTCGGCGTCGAAGCAGTCATGCCCGACGGTACAATAATCAACAGTCTTGGGAAACTGCGAAAAGACAACACTGGCTATGACGTCAAGCAGCTTTTCATTGGATCAGAAGGTACGCTTGGCATCATCACAGGCGTCTCGATTTTCTGTCCGCGGCGGTCCAAAGTCGTAAACGTTGCATTCTTTGGTCTCGAATCGTACGAAAAGGTTCAGCAAGCATTCGTTAGGGCCAAAGGTGAACTTTCCGAAATTCTCTCTGCGTTCGAATTCATGGATCGAGAGTCGCAAGACCATGTTGCTCGATTCAGCGAACTTCGGAGGCCTTTGGACGAGTCACATAATTTCTACGTGCTAGTCGAGACGTCGGGTTCGAATCGCGCGCACGATGAGGAAAAGCTGCAGACATATCTGGAAGGGTTGATGGAGTCAGATGTTATCTCGGACGGTGTATTAGCCCAGGACGAGACGCAGTTGAAGAATTTGTGGACTTGGCGGGAGGGTATTCCTGAGTCTTTGGGCAAGTCAGGGGGCGTGTACAAATATGACGTGAGTATTCCGCTTGACGAGCTGTATCAATTAGTGGAGGACGCGCGGGTTCGCATTCAAGAGTTTGGTCACGAAATCGGTACCGACAGCTCCAACGTCGTTAATGTTGTCGGATATGGACACCTGGGCGATGGCAACCTGCACCTTAATGTCGCCGTCAAACAGTATGACAAGGAAATCGAACATATTCTTGAGCCGTGGGTGTACGAGTGGATCGGTAAGTCGGACTTTTGCTACAACAGCTGCTCAAAGTTTAACGCGCGATAGAAAAACGTCATGGATCGGTCTCTGCTGAACACGGTCTCGGTTTCGCCAAGAAGCCCTATCTCCAGTATTCAAAGGACCAGACTGTAATTGAGCTAATGCGGCAAGTGAAGAAAGTTTACGATCCGGTGAGTTGTCTTTGTATTCGTTGGTGTTTGTGGCGGTCTGCACTGCACAGATTTTAAGGGCATCCTGTCCAGTACTCTTCTCCAAACAGAAAGGGATGAAATATTGTGGAATATGCATTCACTATCCTGGTACCAGCAAGTGGACAGTAGATCAGCTGGACATGGTTTGTCCTGCTCTGTGATCCCACGAAGCCGAGCTGGACCGTGATAGTCAAACCAGCTCAAGGGATGAAAACAGTGACCGGACACACGACGTCGTCAACTACACTGGGAATCAATAGGCTAACGTTTTTATTTTAGAACGGAATCATGAATCCTTACAAGTACATTTAATTACTGCTCCATCTAAGGGGGGGGGCATTTCAACGTTGATTAGACGAAAGAAGAGATTGTATTTGAACTTTGACCCTTTTTCAAGCACAATTACAGTAAATAAATAATTTAGAACAAGTTAGAATTTACATTGGCAAACATGAAGGAATGACATATTAAATCTCGCTGGCATGGGCTTGAGAAACACAAAAGTAATATTCAAAATTGTAAGTGCGGCCATTATCCCGTTCATGATATCCAAAATATCATCGGCAACAAAAAGAAGATTCGATACATATCCGACATCATTGACAAGTTAAACAGCAGCAATAATAAAAGATCCACAAACGGTTGAAGCGTACAAATGAATCCCTACAATACAAATTTTAGTAGCCCCAAGCGCGCAAAAAAATTATTCTATTGGTACAGGGTACAAAACAAAAAAAAGAATGTCAAAAATACGATTAAAATAAATCGACGCATCCGAATCGCTGTTCGACACCGAACGCGCCAGGTAGCTTCCACTCGTCGTCCACGAACGTGAAGTACACGACATTACCTCTGGCATCTGTGGCATCTCGAATGCTCCGAATCGCGAGCTCCTGCTCCACTCTACCGGCGACGGCCAAGCCGTTTACTTCGCTTGCGGCACTAGGCCAGCCTGCTTCCAAAATTACAACCGGAACTTCGAAGTTGCAGGCGGCCTCAGCGATTGCGATTTGCTTGCGGACAAAATTACCTGCGTTTTGAGGTTTGACACTGGCATCAAAGAAAGGCTGGACGTTCACGCCCACAGCGTCTATAGCGGGACACAAGACATCGTGGTGCTTGTCGATAACGGTTGGTGTCTCGGCAGTGGTGATAGGGCCAACGTAACCACTTTCCCGGAGGGTCTTTCGGGTTTGCTCAAGGAACGCTGCCAACTCTGCTGCGGTCACAAAGCCGTTGAAAACGGCTTCATTACCTACGACGACCATATCAACCACATCCCATGAATTTCTCGGCCAATCAAGAATTGCGTCGACCTGCTCAAGCGAACCGGTCAGCCCAGACTCCTTGTTGATTGAGATACCGAGTATCAGCTTGATTCCTTCAGCTGCAGCTGCACCGCCTATGGTAGTGAGGCTGTCGCAGTCAGTAGAATAGAGCCTGATCGCGCGGAATCCTTTTAACGCGATCTTGCGGACGTCAGACGCAACCTGCTCGGCCGTCTTGCACACGCCTTCAACGGTGTATGGTGCGTATGTTATGGCCCATGGACCTCGGCTTTTGACAGGAAATTGCCATGCGACCTCCTCTCGTCTGCGAAGTTTAGCGACTGGAGACGGTGTAGCTGTCATTACAATAGCGGTGGGCTCGGTTACGGTCGTGACAACGCCGTCAATAGTATATGTGCCAGGGGTACACGACACTGTCGTGTAGGCGGTCTGGTCGACAGTGGCAGTTATTACCATTACTGGGCTGTCCTGGGTCGGCGTCGCTGTCACATAGGAAGTTACGTCGGCGGCGTTGAACGATGTGAGCCAGGGCATGGTGATGATTGTCTCCGTAGAGCAAGGTACGACAATTGTCTCCTCAACAGACACCGTAGTCGTGAGCTGGCCAATCGTGTACGTGCCAGGCGAGCAAGTCGTAGTCGTGAAGACTGTAGAGTAAACTGGCGTGACGGTGACGAAGACGGTGACGGTTGAGAAGACAGTGGACGTCGACTCAATCTCGGTAGACGTCGAGGACAGAGTCGTCGATGTAGTAGTTGTGGTAGGTGAAACTGTCGACTGAGTGGTTGAAGTGGTCGACGAAGAGGTTGACAAAATACTCGACGTAGTACTTGAAGCGGTCGACGAACTAGACAAGGAGGTCGAAGCAGTGGTTGACGTAGTGGTTGGCGAAGGAGTAATGATCAATGTCGTCACGACCGAGGTCGTCGTAGTCGATAGGTGGACCGCGGTCACCGTTTTTGTCGATGTGACATCTACACCGGACGTCGAGATATTCTGCGCCGATGATGAGGGAGCCGGCGGGTCGACAGTGACATAGACGTACTGGACGTCCGTGGAAGTGTAAGACAACGATGCCGGGGGCTCGATGGTAACATAGACGTACTGGACGTCGGTGGAAGTGTAGCTGATTGGTGCAATGGACTCGACCGACGCGGTGTGCGGGGTCATCGACGATGTCGAAGGGGGCACTAACTTGGTCAGCTAGACGATCACTAATTCGGAAGACAAAACAAAACAGACCATAATCGACCAGAAAGGTTGTGACATAGGTGTAGCATTCGCAACCGCTCGGGCTAGGCTCTGCCAGAGCTTCGGGACTGACGACTGGCGCACGGCGGTGACGGTGGTGAACATGATGAGGCTTTGCGGTTACGATTCCAAGTGCAATCGCGCTAAGCACGACATAGCGGGAAAACAGCATTGTCCGTGGTGAAAACGAGTGGACGCCGAACGAGTGCGACGAGCGACGCCTTGATCGGAGCAGAAGGAGCGACGGGCTTTACGCGAAAGGAGTGGACGCGTGAAAGCTAGACGCCTGTCGCGTCAAGTTTGTTTGGCGAAGGGCCGTTCTGGAGATCGGTGGTTGCAGAGCGTGAAAGGAGACGAAGAGAAGAGCAGGGAGTTCACGAAGGGGCAGGTCGGCCAGGCGTAGTGTTTTTCTTTTTTTCGCGCTATTGGCGACTGGACAGGGCCGACGACCCGGCTTGGCCAGCCACCACCGTTGTGCATTTGGCGCCGCAACGGCGTCTAACCCGTGCCCGACGCGTGTTCGACGCGTCCCGCACGCGTTAATGCTGCGCAAATGGCTCCAGAGTGCTATTCTGCTGCTTCTGCACTCACATCTGGCGACCACTGTTCGAGTGCTGCAATATTGCGAATCGATAAGCATTATTTTTGAGCAGCAGTTGCGGATGTGGCCGCAGCTGACGATTGGGCGCCCATTGGCTGGAGCAGTTTGACCTGCGGCTGAGACAAGTCGGACCCTGAAATTTCGACCTGACAAGCGAGATGAGCCTGGAGCCTGATTAGAGACCAAACTGGCACACAGGCCACATTCCAGTCTGTTAATTCACGCTCAAATACGTCACGCGATATTATCATTGTTGTTCATTTGTCTTCTTGACAACCGGCCTACGAGTCTAATGCTCGTGCTTCCATTAGGGGCTTAGTCCGTATCAAATTCATTATTATTATACATCTCGATCTATTTTACAAATGCAAAGGTGCTAACACTCGCGCGAATCTCACACCACGTCCCGAAACAGAAGCCACAGGTAAACGCCTCCGGCCACGATCCCGACCCGCACCAGGCGGTCCATCAACTCTCGCTTGAGAGTGCCGGGACGGCCCAATGCCCTTAGAACCCACTTGTTTCGCTGCACCCGCTGGAAATAAACCTGCAAAACCCTTCGCGACATCGGATACGTCCGATACGCGTTATTTTCTCCCTTGTCCTTGTCACTGGCAAGGTAATCCAGTCCTGGCTTGCCATATTTCTTGCTCTTCCGCCAAGTTCGCGTTGCTCCTACAAACGCGAGGACGAACGTCAACACCAGGACCTTAAAATATTGCCTAAAAATGTCAAACTGCGAAGGTAAAATGCACAGCTTTGTCTGAAACGTTGGCTCCCTCGTTTTAGCCGTCTCACCCGGATTCCACAGCGAAACCATCTCAAATGCTGGGTACGAAACCCCCATTGCGATCGAAAACGACTTGACAGTGAACTCCACCGTCGCCCGAGCAGCGTCGTTGTAAGTGTGAATATGCCGGCAAGCATCGTGGTCGTCACCGGAGAATATCGCTACTGGGTGCAGCTTCTCAAGAATCTCGAGTGACAATTCCGAGTCCACGACGGTCTGGTACTGGTATCCCCTCGATATCGGAAGCGCGGGCTTGCCCTCGCGTTTCGGTCCGCAAGGCGTATCAGGGGGCCGGTAGAACGGGATGTGCGACAGTACTATTCGGGGTAACGTATTCTCATCCGTGCCTTTAACGAGCGCGTCAAAGAACGCGCGAGGCGGGCCGTATATATCTGCGTTGTTGGTATTCATCATGCTGTCTGTGTCCAGTATCACGATACTATGGTTGCCGATTTCGATTTCGCGCGAGGGCTGCCCAAAGTATGCCGTAAACCGCTGAAGTGCATCAACCACAATGCTGTCGCCCAGGCCAATGTCGTGGTTACCAGCGACTTCGAAGAGTGTCAGCTTGCCGGGATAAGTTGGAAATACTCTCATAAACCGCTTGTACTCCTCTACCCATGTGTCATGGTCCCATCTACGGCCACCGTCAAACAAGTCCCCCAAAAAAATCGTCGCATCCGATGAGAGAATCGTTTCGACGTATTGCCACGCGCGGTGCATATAATTGTCCACGTAGAATTCCGTCAGTCCGAGAAAAAGAGAGTTGCGGCCAGGATACGTGTTGTCGTCAACCAGTTGTGGGTCTGCAATAAGCACAACCCGCTCTGGTGTCGCTCCCTCTGGCTATACTCACAATTAGCATAAAAATTCTAGTCAGAGATAATAAATGAATAAACACACCCAGTGTTCCCAGCTGTTCCATTGACACGCTCGGATCGAGCGTTCAAACACCCCCCGCTCGCCCCACCACAAAACAAAGACCCAGACCAGCCGCAATATATTCACCAGTGTAAACAATTGTTTGAAGACATAGCCTAGCTTGATATTCCTAATTTGTAGCGAAGGGAGCCGTCGGCGAGCTCGCGGCCGCGAAGCGCGGTATAAATTTGGTGGATAGGACGCCTCGTAGGTAGGCATATATATGTGCTCTTAGTCCTTGCCAGAATATCGAAGACCAAAGTATCGTGCCTATTGCCCACCGTTCAATAGTGAACCGGTGATAATAGCACTGAGATAAATAGCACTGATTGTGACGGGAATATGAGCGAGACTGAATAAAACCTACGGCGTTAGTTCAAAACCTCTCATAATGAACGTTCCCCAGCTGTCTCCACTATCCGTAATCGGCAACCTCTAGCTAATACATGGAAATTTATGCTCACTAAACACGACAAATTATAATTTATGAGGAAGGAAGTCTACGAATAATTTCCGAATTGGTACTTGAGTGTGCTATTTAGGAGTGACCCTTTAGGTTGAAGTGACGTCAGTTCCTATATATGCAGTAGCCAGTTTTCCTTTCAAGGTGATTATTTGCCTTCCATGCAAATGACAGGGGCAAAATTCTCCTACCGTTCCTTTTTTTTTTTGATTTTGGATTCCTTGTAGTTTACGTAGCCAATATTAAAGGTTTTAAATAAATTTAAGTTGTGTTAAGTATTTCTTTCTACATGGCATCTCTGTCGTATTTACAACTCCGTTAAATACATTATCGTCCACCGCGGCGAGTTTCATGCCACTCGGAGGATAGCCGAGAAGGAGCGAGCCTCAACGCGCGCAACAGCAATTACTGTGACGGCTCTTAAAGTGCGGGTTGCTGCAGTAGTGGAGCATCCACACGATCGCCGTTCCAGTGGTGGATATTTGCCTGCTGTCCGATCAAGTGTCATGCAATGCACCATTGACATCGCGGTCGCACTCAGACCGACATTCTTTACAAGGGCAATTTCTACTACCCCAACGTCGTTGAGTTTTCCGCATCTTCCGCATGTCAGACAATGTATTCCTCGGAGACCAAATCGACTTTGCACATATTCTCAACTCGTCGTTGGAATCTGTAATGCAACTAGATGGCCGTAGCTCGTGCCGTTTTCGACCTGATCCGTCGCTGTCCGCCTTTGCGTATCACCACTGGTTGAACTGGGAAGCTAAGTAGGACGACTACGTTGAACGTCGAGCACAAATACTTTGCCATGTTTGCCATGCGACAGTGAATATCGCTGACCAGGTTTTGTATTCCCTAACTTTTCTTCATGCGCCACCACTTTGCGCGGCTGATATCTTTCGCGGAATATTTGCTGCGCCGCTGTCCACAGTGACAAAGTCTATAGATATGTCCAATTGTCTTGACCATAGTATATAGTCTGTCAGGAATGCCAACATGGGTCCAGATATATCAGTCGACCGGAAGAGGGTCTGGTCTTTCAAGAACCTGCAATCATTGGCACGTAAAGGTAGTAGTGACCAGTAGTCGTTTGGTACACAAGCCTGCTGTCGTACTTCAGGTCGTCTGGGAGTGGCTCAGCGCTCTTCGTTTTGCGAAAGAACACATACCTCCCACTTGTGTGGGACCGGTGGTTTGATGTATCACAATGCTTTCCTGGCGAGACCTTCCGTGAGATCGGTGTTTGATTCAGTTTCACAAACATTCTAACCATTCACTGGTCGATAACGCGGCGCCCCGTCAAAGTGCCAACCTATAGTAATCGTATTGGACTTTACAAATAGTCGCGAACGCAAGATCTCACACCGGACCAAACAATGCGTCCAATGTAAAGTTACTCGGGGAGCATGCATGTTTAATGGTCGCGGCCAGGAAATACCTAGAATCGAGTATCTTGGTCAGCAAAGCGTGTCGGAAATAGACCTATTGGTCCCACTTCCTGCTACATGTAAGAACCTCAAAATATGGCAACTATTCTGGGGCGCTATAGCCGACACATCAGTTGGAATAGATCTCATTCTCATAAGTATAAAAGTGGTGTTTTTACCCAATAAAGACATTCACCTTTTTTTAAGAGTCAAGCGAGCGTTCCTCAAACTAACAGAACTAACAACCTGACCAATCACCACATTCCATTTTCTCAATCATTGGCGAACTTATTCTTATGTATGACAGAAAAGGTCTTCGGCAGCTACAGTGCCTGTAGTAACACATGACCAACTGTAATCATTGGAGTCGGTGATAACACCAGCTCCAACATAGTACGCTGCACAGTTTGCGGGAGGGGGCCTCAAACCCGCTAGAGTGCTATTTATATCACGTGCCACATCAACCACTGCACTTTTGTTTGGTGACACCCGACAATTCATTGCAGAACCGGGTTTGAAACCCTCAGATGTTGGCAACGGCACCGATTGTAGTGATCCATAGCTCGATCGCGTCAATGAAGATAGCTTGACTCGGACCTTGCTCTGTTGAATATCGCACACATGTATGTGAACTTGCTCTTCAGATCTCGTAGCAACCGAGTTCATAGCAAGGGATCCGCTCGCTCTCTTGATATTTTGTTGTCCCAATCGCCAACCTCCATCGGGATCAGTTGCGATGTTCAATTGCAGGATGCCCGTCAATTTCTGCGTAGTGGTGATCAGATCTCTATCATTCAGCACCATCCATATTGGCGGGTCGGGATGTCCCGGAGTTAGATTGCCACTAGGAATACAACCTGTTGGTAATTTACTCTGCAGATCATGTATGCATAAGCATAATCCGTGGAACCATACATAGCAGCCATTACAATTCGAATTTGCAGTTACACAACCTTGGCCACATTGAACGAGCTTTGAACGAGATGTTACAGTCTGCAGAGGATTGCCACAAGTCTGCGAGCAAACTTGCGCCTGTGCGGTACACGTCAAAGTTGGAAGGGGAGGGAAGTTGGAAGGGCAATCACAGCCACTGACGTTCATGTTTGAGATATCGTTCGTCGTGCAGGTAGCACATACGATATTTCTAACCAGAACTAGGACTAGGACCACGATAGCAGACTTTGACTGCGATAATAGCATATCCTGTGATCTCATCGTAATTATCAAAATTGCGTGTAATGCAAGACCACGATATCAAGAGCTAAGATTAAATACTTGAGAATAATATTAGCCGGCGAGCAAATGGCCTCAGAGCAGTCATTATTATACCCGCTAGCAAACCATGCCGTAGCACCTAGCTATGTGCATAAACAAATATCTGCCAGCCATCGCCTGCACCACAGCGAACAGAGTATAAGCAGGACACAAGCCAGACGACGCGGGGTGTCCCACATGCGCCTGCCCTTTGCGTCCTCCCCAGATCTTGTCACTAATCATCGGCTTCATGCAAGCCGTTAACGGAAGAGCGTGGCCGCCATGGGTGTGTGATAATGAAGCTGCCTTACAGGTTGTGGAGCTGATCACGTTTTATGCATTCCCCTGACTTGCAGGAAGGTGCGGCGCTAACGAGCGGATCATGCTCCTAGTTATGGTACACCACGTAAAACTGTAAATTTTTTAAACATCTATATCATAGCCAGGCTAGCGGCTCTTATCTAGAAATTTTAAATTTTATAAATAATGGACTTTAAATCATTGTCAAGCCTCTCTTTATTGGGATACCTTAAAAGGGCCCCAAGTTTTTGGCGCTAAGAAAACTATAAAGTATGAGCTATGCCAAATTAGGTTAGGTTTATAAACGTAATCCGTTGCCGTGGAAACCGCCAGAGCAAAATACATCATTGCGCCAACAAATCAAAATTCTCTACTGTCAAGTACGGTTGACTCGACTGTCTTAACGAGTCCAGC
>PPJW02000121.1:0-19229 GCA_003705905.2 Lipomyces sp. NRRL Y-11553 | reverse complement strand
ATATGAAGAGGAAAAGGGCTCGACACGCTCAGGTGACGGCCAAACAATGAGAGACGCTGCAAGGTCGTATTATTTTATGCGACCGCAGAATCTATGTCATCGGCCTGAATAGTTGTGTTTGCGTGTTTATTTGTGTTGCATTGTGCGTAACGCTGGTCATTCAGAATCACGGCATATCGCTTTTACTCTTTTTGTCATTGCTTTGCCACTCATTTGTTGTTGGTTTGGTCGTTTTAGTCACACTAGTTGACGTCCGCTCTTTTTATTGGTTTTTTAGTCACATTAGTTGACGTCCGGTCTTTTGTTATTGGTTTTTTAGTCACACTAGTTGACGGCCGCTCTTTTTTATATTGGTTTTTGTTACTCGCTAGTTGACGTCCGCTCTTTTTAGTCATGTAAAAAATATATGTGCTCATCCGGAGAACACACTGTACGATATCGTAGTCAAACAACATTTCAAAGAACCCTAAACCCTGAACACATCAGTCTGCTTTGGGTATAGTCGAGAAAGATTCTTTTTGCAACTCCAGCAGGTACGACCAGGTACTGATTAACATATATAAAGGGGTTTCGTGTCACTTGGGTTAGGGAAAAAGTCGGGACACTTGGGGAGAAATAGCTGGATGTCTCAAAGACGTGGCAGTCACGTGGCGTATATCCCAGGATTTCATAACGAACTTGGTGTGTTTCGTACGCCTTAAGCGTGCAGGCATATCTTTCGACTCTGATAATAATCGACTCGTCTATCGTAACTCACCCCAGATATTTGCCAATCTCCTACCATCCGGTTCGTTTTGGGTTATGTCCGGGTCCACCATCTGTCCCGCTCAGCCAGACGCGATCAGTTTTACGTGAATGCCGTCAACTCTGGGAAGCACTACAACGTCGTTGCCACAGATGCTGTCTGGCATAAGAGACTAGGGCATATTGACCTAGACGCTGTGCGCCATTTACCACAGGCCACACAACACGTTGTTCTCCAACGTCACAACGTGCTGCATCGCAGAAGGACGGCTCGCTTTGCGAGACGTGTGTCCTTGTTAAAATAAAGGAGCAAATATCGCGGGGACCAGCACAGCGTGGTACCAGACCCTTTCAGGCCGTTCATTTTGACATTATTCACGAGGAAGAGGCCTGGAATCATGAAAAATATGTGCTTCACTTCTATTGCGATTACCATCTCAGAATCCGACATTGGAGGAGGCTGTATTGCCATGAGATAACGTTACTATTGGAGGTCGGTCGAAAATCCCGAAAACTCCGGAGATCATTCCCGACATGCGTATCGGCTGCCGTATCTACCAGCCAGCTAGTGAATCAGCCGAAGAAACCACATCATCGGATCCAGAACAAATTGCGCCACCACAATCAGAGGGACAAATTACGTCATCGGGAACAGAGCTATCCGCGCAACTCCAAGATGACAGTGCCACGGATACTATCATCCTGGCGCCACCTCGCAGATCCGCTATGGGGAGAGTCGAGTGGAAGATGCAGAAAGTGCGGGCTCGGGAACACAGAGGCGGTCAACTAGGGTGACGCAGGGCAGCCTCCGATGAGGTACGGTAACTTATTTCTCGACAACTCTGAACCCAATTGCGATCTCACAGAAGCGTTTGTATTGGCGGTACAATCCACTGGTGAGGTAGATCCCACTATTTTTCAGGCAGCAGTTAACGGCCCTAACGGTGACGAATGGTGGACAGCCTGCGAAGCGGAGATACAATCGGTTAAAGAAAATCAAGTCTATGTGTTAGTTCCGCGCGCACATGCAAGAAATCGCAAAATTTTGATAAACAAATGGGTCTTTAGAACTAAAACGGATTCCGCGGGCAATCCCGAACGACGAAAGGCGCGGTTAGTTGTCCGAGTCTTCGAACAAGAGTCAGGGCTTCCATATTTTTGTGAAAACGACTTCTTCTGTCACATATGCTCGCGTGAGCAAGGGCTCGAATACTGTGCTTTCTCAACCGTCGCAAAACCCAGGTATAGGAATCTTTTCTCATTTGTTACGAAGCACAGTACTATCCTTATTGTTCTCATGTTATTGTCCACCGTGACAATGTTCACAAGGAACAAGCGGAATCTGTTGGTCTTGTATGTCGCGTCGATAATTACCATTTGGCCGAATAGGCGGCCTGCGCGGACGTCACAGCAAAAGAACAGAGCGTTCAGTGCATTTGCAGGCCCCCTTCTTAGGCGGTATATGCACACGTTTTCCTCGATATCTTGAATGAACTTTGCTGTTGAAGAGCCGTTGGTTTTTGTGTAGTCATACGTGCGGTTGGACATGTCCCGACCCGGAAAGTGTAATGTAAATCGAACCTCGGATTGAGAAATGCGGCAATCGTCGTGCGTGGTGCTGACGTGTCCCTGGCCAGATCAATTTTAGGGATCGGCACGGATAAGGATTTTTCGTTATCCGTATCCGGATCTGTATCCAGGCAACAAATAGTTATCCGTATCCGTATCCGTATCCGTATCAGTATCCGTAAAAAATTTATCCGTATCCATATCCGTGATATCCACAGATATCCACGGATATTTTCGCAGGATGGCGAGAATATGAATAAAATGTATTACACCATCACTAATGTGAGATACACTATGCAACTTGGGTCAAAACCTTATTTTTGGAGCTTACGAGTGTAACAGACTGTCGTATATATAATCTTTCGATATTCCTAACCCCGGTCACATTGCTCTGCAAATGCGCCGGTATTAGCAGCTCTCAGATATGTAAAAGATCAGCTTTCATGCAGGCAACATAAGCTGTTGTTATTGATACGTTTTCTATATTTCGTGCCCGATTCTATGATTGCTCTGATCGACTGACGACTGCCGTATCTGGATGACAAGAATTAAAATTTTTTACTAAGTTATCTAATTTAATTAAATACGAAATATGAAACAAGCATACAAATAATAATAAGACTTAAAAGATAAAAAATGGATAAATAATAATTAAAGCATGAACATAATAATTATTACATGAAAAGAACAGAATAAAATACAAACTGACTATTCCGACATATATGAGCTCTTTAGCAGTAGTCTCCCCATCCATTCTGTGCCGTTGCAATCCAAGCAAGTCTCTTCCTTGCCTGAACAGTCGATACAGTGGCTCAGAAGCTGAGCTACGAATATTGGACTAAGTTCTTCGAAAAACCATTGCGTAAACTTCGTTGCTCATTATGACTATCTATTTCGGGCACAGCAGAAAGATTAAACACCTCTCTTATAATAATTCGATCCAATACCTTCATTTATGTGCTTTATGAGTAATTTTAATTTATAGTAAACGGATATCCGCGGATATCCACGGATATGACTAATCAAGATTGCTCTATCCGTATCCGTATCCGCATCCGTCTAATGTCTATCCGTATCCGCAATTATTCACGGATATCCGCGGATATATCCGTTATCCGTGTATCCGTGCCGATCCCTACATCATTCATGACTTCCGCGGCTGCAGGGGTCAGCCGTCGATTTTCTGAGTAAGCGAAGGGACTAATGTCTTCAAGCTGATGGCCCTTATACTCATCTATCAGCTGATCCTCGTATCGTTAAGCTGCTTCTGCTTCATGAAGGACCCTCCCAGGACATTCACACGGCATCGTTGCCTCGTTTTGGCGGATCAAGCCATTGTCACCCAAGATACCCTCCTCCAAGAGAAGCTTCCGGGACATTTACAAACGAGTAATAGCGTCGTCTCTTTTTTGCCCACTTGACCATTTTTAACAGCAAAATTGTGATGGATGTGAAGGGCTAGCCCCTGATGCGGCTCGGCTTCGCCACCCGGGGCGACCTTATTTCCTCCATACTCTGGCCAAGTCACAAGTGGCAAGTAACAGAAACGCTAACCATATGTAGGTATATACTAACCACATTTGGTCAATCGGGTTTCACATAAACTATTCTCTATCATTTTCACACTTACAACCAAAATTCTCACCCCCGGTATTGCAAAGTTGCAGGAGTCTGTAAACGCGTTCAGGGTTCAGGGTTTTCTTGGTATTTTGTCTCTGTTTTTGTCGCGCCTCCGCCTTTGTCGCTTTCATTTGTGCTTGGATTCCCTTCTACTAGCGGTATCGTTGTCTTTTATTTGTTGGTTAGTTTGCTGTTTTGTTTTTCGCCCGTCTACAGGGCAGTGTAAGATCATCGGTTGCTCGACCGTAGAAAATTTAGAAAGTATCGCAAATTGCCCAACTGTTAAGTCATTTAGTTATTTTCCAGGGTTTTAGGGATTGTAGATAATATCGAGAACTTTCCTGAGAATCCCTGCCAGCGTCCACCCCAATTCTCGCGAAACCCTAAAACCCCAACAACCCTAGAACCCTAAAATCTCTCTGATGGGCTAGCTACACAACATCGAGAGGAGAGATTTACATGTAATTTTTAAAGTGACAAACCCTAAAACCTTTTTAAACCATTTAGAAATATTGTATCGTTTTGGCACTTGCTCAAATTTTTATCCGTTCTGGATTACTCGTGTTGCCTTGCCACGACAAAACAGACAAGTTTGTTCGCGTTTAAGTCAAATAATACTATATTGGGTCAAAGACTACGCGTAATATAACATAGTTTACTCAGTTGCTGTCGTATGTACGTTACCAATTTTATGCTTTACAGCACTAATCGCGGAGTCTACAAAGCAACTGTTTTGGGTAACTTCCGACAGATTTGGCTATATAGATTTGTAACTGAAGTCTGGTGCATTTGGTACCATCTTTAAGGCGAAATGATGGCTACTAAAAGTAAGCATGAGAGCGTATTGTTACTCGAATCAGAACAAATCATTTCATTACTCCCCATACATGAAGTTGTAGAGCTAGAACTACTTATAAGCAAATTAGAGACTGCAAAAACATGGTTTTACGATTTTATTGGAATTTTTTGCTCTACTATACGTGCGAATATCTGTTTTGTCCAGAGAGTGGGTCCGGTACGAAGGTTTTACACACAATCTGTCGTACCTCCTATGTGACAGCATCACCCAGTATGGAGGAAATAAGGTCGCCCCGCCACCCGCGCCTATTCCAACTGGTCACCTTCGTAAATATATGTCGGGACAAGCGCGCGCCCCCTTCGCTTCTCTTTTATTTTTCTTTTCTTTGGCTAATCCTTTTGTATAAACCTACCCTGTCGTAGTAAACAAAGGCTTTTTGACCCTCACAATGGATAGCATATGTTCAACTATGCCGGGGAACGGGTATAAACCCTTACTTTGCATTTCTCCGGCGCACAACTTCAATGCAAAAACTTTTAGGGAAGCCGGGCGCAACAACTATCCAGAACACGAAAACTTTTAGTGAAAGAAAAAAATTGCATAACGACGCGCGGGCGTGCCGTGGGCTTGCAGGCCCCGAGAGGGCCAGATCTTCAGTGTAGCCGTTCCGGTGCAGCTTAAATGGCCGAGCCGCAGGCCCTTAGGGACCTGGTTCCTGGCAAGGTGAACCTGGAGTTTAACACGCCCACCACAGTCGTCGATAGAGCACTCAGTGTCACCGGCCACAACTAGTGCTTGGGCGTCCGGTCTATGAAAATCTTCAAACCGAGAGATATCATTGAAGATGTGCACGGAGAACCCGAGTCCAGGATGACGGGATGACGAGACGTGGATTAGGTTATCCATGTCCAGGGTACAGGAGAGGTGGCGAGAGGTGGCGTCCACGTGGCGCTTACATGGTAACTTTCCGGTACGCAAGTTAAGTTTGAGAAGTTTGGGTACGGGAATTTAAGGTGTGGTGCGGCTCGCCAGAGATGAAAGATTTTTTTTATATTTTAAACTAATCGATAGACCACCTTTTTGTTACCACCCTTAAGTCTGACGGTCGACAATGTTTACAGTCGTACCACTAGTGACGTTCATAGTGTTAGTTGTCGGTAAGTAACCGCCGAAGAAATTGGTCTGTCCGCCAGTGATGTCGAAGCCATAGTCCATCCTAAACCAACAGCCAAAGAACTCGGCGTAGCCCTTACTTTCAACAGACACGGAAAGATCACCTTCGAAGTGACAACCAAAAAACCGCGCTTGGCCGCTCGCCACCACCAGTCCCGGACCTCCATTGTAATCGAAACTGGTGCCATAAAAATTGACGTCGCCGGAAATGCTGCTTCCACGAGCGATGTAAGCCCCGATGGCGTTGGCATTGTTGGCATTGAAGATAGCGCTGTTGTAGATGGAAATGTCCTCACCTTCATTGGCGGCATTGGAGATGTAAAGCCCGTACCGGCTGTATTGTTGGATGGCACAACTGAACAGTCCGTTCAACCAGGTCTGCTGGCCTATCATGACCCCGATGTTAAAGAATTTGATATCCAACTTTTCCAGCGTGTAGAACGGGGTGGCGTATTGTTCTGTCGTAGACTGCCCATTTAAGAAGATGCCGGTGGTCACATTTCCGCCGATGATGAGCATGTTGGACAGCTTTCCTTGCTGGAAAATGTCGACGAGAGGGAAACCCGCATTGTAGTAGTACGAATCCACTTCTCCAATGGTAATGGCCGCACCCGTCATGAGCTGGGCAAAATCCAGCGTCACGGCGCCCTCCCCGTTCATCGAGATTTTGCTAGGCAGCTGTAGACCCTGATCTAAGACATAATGCCCAGATGGGACGACGACGTCGGCGTTATTGGCCATGGCATAGTTAATGGTTTGGTTGAATGCGGTGGTTGATGCCGTGGCACCAGTGGGGTCTGCGCCGTACCATAGAACGCTCACGGGCCCACTGAAACTCCGCTCCCAGACTACGCTGGCCGCGTCGACAATGTAAACTCCGCCGTCGTCGGCTTGCCCAGTTTTCCCTTGAGCCACAAACAAGCCTCCCGCTTTCTCCCCGGCGTATTGGGAGGACAATATCATCACGGCCGCGTAGCCGCTCGAATAATAGTTGTTTTGCGCCCGGAGAGCCGTCACATCCTGCAAGGTGACCACGGGAGTCACTGTGAGCGCGTGAACTAAGCACTCGCCCGCCAACAGAAAGAGGAGGGTTGTAAAATGAAGGGTACGCATGCTGCTGAAGTCGAGAGACAAGTATGAGAGGGACTAGGGCTGTTGACTCATGGTGGGCATGGCTGGTTATCCGCCTGGAATAAATAGCGGTCACATTTAAATAGAGGGATGCAGATGTCGGATACATAGCCGCCAAGTCCATTTTGGCGGTTATTTTATCCGCCTTATCCGCCCCTGCTAATTTTCTAATTAGGAAAGATTGTGTGGGATATTTCTAATTGAGGCCCAAGGTTCATGGTAACGTAGCTAAAACTGAGAAGGGCTTCTCAGTAACGGCATAGAGTTCCGCTTATGGAATTTCAAGGTTTGCATTCCAGATTTGACAAACGCCTAGTCTCACTCGTGCTCGGTGCCGGACGCGTGACGTTCCAACGGCGCGGGACTGAGTGGAGTCAACCTGAACCCTATCGCGCCAGAGATCCTAGAGATCGTGTTTGTAGGTTCGCTGAGCAACCCCGCGCGCTGTAATTCCGATCATCGCGTGGTCGCGTGGGTCACACGGTCCGCATTGAACAAAGCAGAACACGTCAACAACCGTGCGGGGGGCTCACAGCCTTGTGGTTTCCTTGTCCCTTGGTCGAGGCATTCATAGGTGCGAATCAGCAGGGCTTGAGACGTCAGCGAGCGGTTTCCAGAAAGGGTGTTCCTTTCTTCTGAACGCCTCGTCACCCTGAAATCGGTTCTCCCGGAGCTGGGGTCCCATGGGCGGTAGACTGCCGAAGTGCATTCCTGCGATAAGTGGGTTAGGGAACCCTAACTTTTGGTTTGCCCTTTGTGTCTCAGCGATCAGAATCATGTGTTGGGCTGGCGCGAGTTTCAGTGAATTTTGTAAGCGATTTTACTTGTTCATCTGCGCGAAGCACGATCTGTAAGCGCGCGTATGCAAAGAGAACCGGGGTATTCTCTGCAGCAGACTTGAGACACGTTTCAGAGTTGATCCCGTGAAGCGAGCGTGTTGATGCGTTGGAGTTGCGGCTGACATTTAGGTTTAGTTGCGGCTGACCGCGGTTGAGTTATTCCTATGGTGCATCTCGCAACAATTGTACCATACAACAAAGACAGCACCAATAACGGGCCACATTTACCCTTTTTCAATCTCAAATTAAATTAAGCTGAGGGGCTGGGCTCCACTAACAATGCAATTTTGCACTGTACTGGAGCCAAAAACCTGGGTACATTAGACTTTAACTATGCGGAAATAAAAATTTTGGTTTCATAGCCTCAGACTCACACAATATTGGTTTTTGAAAGGTTCCATTCGATTTAATAATACTTTAGAAAAAGCGGAACCATTACTTTTAAGTGTGTGACTAATAGTATATTTGCTACTATATAGCATATCAAATTACGTAAAAGTGGCCAATAAATGGACATTACCCTTTAGTCTCTTGCGAGGAATGCTCAACGTGTGCTCGACATTTTCACGTCCCTTTTGGTCGAGCAATATTTGACCAACAATACCATGATCCTCGCCGCCAAACAAATGATCCATTTCTTCAAGAGTAACATTCTTCGTCTCAGGCGGGAAAAAGAAAACCCAAATAAAGTTGCAAACATTAACGGCCATAAAGAAGTAGAATGCGTCAAAACGACAATTGGCAAGAAACGTCGGAAACGCCAATCCAAGACAAGTCATCACGGCTGATTCAACATTTCCGCTAATGGCCAAACCTTGTGGTCGACCATTCAATGGGAATGGGAAAACTTCCGTTGCGACTACCCACGTGGAACAAACCCCACGAAAATTGGTAAAGAAGTTGTAGAGGAATACAAAAAGTACACACGCAACTCCGATACCATACCTGTAATCTGTTGCTTCTTTTGGCGTCTGGGTTACTACCGTTGCAACCAAAAACGTCGCCAAAGCTTGCCCAACTGCACCTAGAAGCAGCAAAGGCCTTCGTCCAACGCTATCAACATAAAACGTAGCAGGTAAGACGTATAAAACAGCGAGTGCCCAATTCAAAAAGTTGAGCAAAATATCAGTCGAAGAATTATTGAAGACTTTATTGTAAACGATTCCGGAATACTGGGTTAAAACATTCATCCCACCGAGTTGTTAGCCAAGATAGAGACCAAAAACAAGACCAAGTCGCCTAAGGTATGATTTGTTGATAAACCATTGCTTATATCGCCCTTTGGTAATTTCCCTTTCATAGAGAACAGCGGCTTCAATCTCCCTGAGTTCATCGTCGACTTCTTCTTCTGGACGCACCCGTTGCAGAGCTTTTCGGGCCGCTTCAATTCGATTCTGTGCGACCAGCCATCTAGGAGATTCCGGGCAGAAGCTCACACAACTACAAATCATGCAGACGTCACGATTTGAATAATGGATGGGATTCTCCACGGCCAGATCCCAAGGTTGGGATAATACGAAGTGCCAAGGCATATACCTGCCGCTTCTAGAGCACCAAAACTCCAAAACATCTGCCAAAAGCTGATAAGCTTCCCTCGGATCTTCGGATGTGCCAATTCAGAAACGAGAAGTGGTCCGGAATTACTTCCCTCTAAACGAAGATGGTGATCATAACCCTGCCGGCCTTGAAGCAAGCCAAATTTGGCGAAATCGCCATGATAACGGCTGAAATCATATTAAAGACAGCAGCCACAAAAAAAGACCCGTTTTCGTCCGAGCCAGTGGTTGACCACTGGGGCCACAAAAAGGAGTAGACGACTCCGAAAATCCCAGGAATTGTACTAATCATTCCAATCCAATACGGAGACGGATGGTTGAAATGAGACAACCAAGAGTCTTGTTGAAATGACAACTAACGTGATCGGCAAGCGAGCGGACCAGCCAAGCGAGCGGATCAGTCGAAATTCCATACAAATTGGCGATTTTTCAACATCTATATCATAGCCACGCTAGCGGTTCTTATGTAGATATTGTAAATTTATAAATAATGGACTATAAATTATTATCAGGCCTCTTTTTTCAGGATTGTCTTATTGATTACCCAGGAATCGTAAATTACCGTTACAGGGTTTCAGGGTTTTAGGAGATTTCAGTTAATATACACGTCAATCATTATTAAAAGCGATGATGTAATTCGATATTTAGCTACTTTATTCCTTAATTTGAGCGCAATTAAGAAAGATTTCGTCGAGTTTTAGAGGTCTAAAAATCGCTAATTTGTATGGAATTTCGACCGAGCCGCTCGCTTGGCTGGTCCGCTCGCTTGCCGATCACGTTACAACTTTAGAAGAGCTAGCTAAAATGTGTCTGCGATAAAGTTCATGCTAAGGCATATCGAATAACACTAAAAATAGAAGACCACGTCATGGGAGTCGTCATAAGAGTGCGTAGTGTGGAAGTGGTCATTTGAGCTCAGCCACCAAAGCTAGATTAGCTTATGCACAGGTCACTTAGGGTACAATCAAAGGTGTTATCATTAATGAGATAATAGCCCGTACCCGACGACAAAACCTGACGATTACGTTACTTCTTTAAGGGTTGTCATACGACACATGAGCAATTCTCTTGAGAGATTGTTACGCAATTACGTATGTCATACGAGCTAATCTTCACAAAAGAAGAATGGTCGGAGGGATATATCCCATATTAAGTAGATCATCTACACATGAGAGACGTAAGAATAACCTCATGTGTAGAAACACTTCTTATTGAGGATTAGACACATTTCATACTATTACACAATATTTTTTTGTGTATATATAGAGGTAGTAAATACCTTGGATACGATAGTTACGACTGCGATATCCAACAACCCCTTCCACATAAGTTCTAATCGAACTTACCTTTCACTGCGCTATATCAGTTCATATCGCCCATTTTAAAAGAGTCTAGCACTTGGAACAATGAATACAAACTACATCATAGCCACTATAAATCATGCTCAAGCAGTGGCGGCGATAAGATAGTTAACCAACAGGTACTTCTGCATTATTATTTCTTTTTGCCTTGCAAGTTTTCGAACTCAAATCGCGAATGAATTGTTACTGTTCACAATAAGGGAGAGCCATTAAATGCATAGCATGACTCTATGGGCGTTATACGACCGTCAAATATAGGCGATGTGACACTTACACTTAGAATCAGTGCGGATCCAAATGAGATACAAAGAATAAACTCTTCCAGTGCTTGGCATTAGCGCGACTCAACAAGCGCAAGCGCTATTTAGTTCCTTCGCCCGTTGCCCTCGTGAGCAACGCAAATGAAATGTAACTGGGTACAGTGGTGTCCTACGACTACAGTGTTTCATTTATCCCATGCGCAGTATGTGGGGTTGGCAGAGGTCGAGTTCACGACTTTTTCACATGCTTCTGCTAATTTGCCTATGCAATGGTTTCCATATCTACTTTGGGGTGTAGCGGTGGACTTCTGGAATCTCACGATCATTTTGGGTGGTTTCGCTCAAGGCTAGATTACCCCGCACTTTGGATGCATTTCTTGATGGAGCTCCATATGACTAAATTTGACGGACTCTAAATCTGGGGTGGGTACTTACTCGCAAAACCGAAAACCTAACCGTAAAGTATATTCCTCTTTAGGTATGCAAGTACTAATTTGACTTTTCGGGGGTCAGGGTTTCTATATGCTACACGTAGGGATGGGTGTCCCGCCTGATTGCGAAATTAAATTTTCCGCAAAAGTATAAAAAAATAAATTATATAAAAGGAGAATCATGGAGAGTCGACCAACCATTCCTCTTTAGGACTAGCGTAATCTGTAGACGGTACTCATTCTCTTGTCGTCAGTACCTCCCATTACTCGGAATACTAAAACGCGGGTAATAACGCGTATACAGGACCGAACGCCCCTGTATTAATTGAACATTTCTCTACGACGTGAATATTCATCACACCATTCTCCCGAACGCATAAACTACTAACACGGATCCGGCATTGACTCCCGAGTGAGCAATCCTAACGACTTACGAATTGGCATGGTCTTTGGATCAGATGGCAGTGCCAGAGCCTTTGTAAACGCGCATGCGATCAACAACAACTTCGCCGTAAAGAATGACTTCGTGAAAAACAAAGAGAAGACTCTATTGATTGTGCGTAAGTGCAGCAGGAGGTTCCTCAACACTGGTAAGCTGCCGATGGAAGTCGGGGTTCAAGCATCCGAAAGTGATCCTTACCGATTCCGACAAGGCCCTGATGAACGCCCTGGCAGTAGAATTCCCAGCCACCGTGAACCAGTTTTGTCGATGGCATATTGAACAAAACATTCTTAAGAACTGTCGCAAGCATTTCAACAATGTTGCGGACTTCGACAATTTCATGAAAGCTGTCAAGACCATTGGGACTGCGGTAGACACGGAGAGCCAGGCGAAGGCACTGGAAACGCTGAAAAATGACTTTCCGCCAGACCCAGTGAACTATTTTCTAAGCCAGTGGTGGGAAAATAGCCGGTGTGAACGCTGGGCAGAAATCCACATCCGAAAGCACCTGAACTTTGGAATTAGTATGACCTCCCGAGTTGAAGGGAGCCATGGCGCCATGAAGAGAGGTCTCACTTCGTCGTCTGGCACACTATACACAGCCGGAAAAAAACTAAACCAACGGGACATTGCCAGAACACAGAATCTCAGGGTTATAGGGTCCAACGGGGCGCTGTTTGTACGACTGGAAATAAGGAACCACAGTTGAATGTCATCAGAAACACCTTTGAGCGCGTCCATAGACTTATCTGTTATCCGTTCAAAATACGAATTAGTCGGTGCAAATTGGACTCGAGTTCCAAGATCACCTGCAGCAAAAGTTCCAAAACTTTCATGAGCATCTCCAACTCACCCTTCATTAAAGATTCGGTCCCTCACTGGACTGCCAGGATATTTCCCACCATACCTCTTCAACAGTGCTTCGTTCACCCCTGGCACCACGGCAACAGCCTCCAATGCTGACCTGCTGCGGATGGCTTGATTGCCATCTAGTATTGTTGGGAATTGCAAGTGATATATCCTGTCCCAGAAGCTCCTTCAGCTTCAGCTTCAAGTGTTCGAGTGCAGAATGGTGATTGCGGAATTCTTTTGGACATTTCAACGGCTTCATCAAGAATGCACTCGAGGGTATCAATGTTATCAATGCTAAGGATAGCCTTGATTGTAAGATTGAACTGATGAGATGACAGCCGAGTCCGAGCATGTGAGGGTATTTAGCAGTGACGATTTTGATGGCATTCTGGACATTGGCTGCAGTGTCAGAACATATCGCAATAATCCGTTGTGGACCGACATCTTAAATAACTTTCAACGATTAGCTTGGACAAATAGCTTCCCGTGTGAGATTCTGTTCCAGTTGGGTCGGCACTGTGAAACATAGCTTCCCCATCGTAGCACATAGTTCGCAATTGCTTCACGCCGAATGTTGGTCCAAGAGTCGGTGACCAACGTCATATGTGATTCTGCCTGAGTCTTCAAAATCATTAGTGCTTCCATCCTATCATAAGAGTCGTTGAGTATAGTCGTTGCGACTTCCTTGCGATGAGGAATCTCAAAGGCGGGGCGAAGGTGGTTGACCCATTTTCTGAAGACAGGTTTGTCAACTAAGTCAAAAGGAAGTCCCGAAGTAAAGAAAAAATCTGCAAGTTCTTGCTGGAGCTCCTGCATTTTCCCGTGCGTGATGGAGTCGATCCAGCGCCCCATATTTGCGGCACTGCTTAGAGAACGAACTACACTAGCGGACGGCGTCTGGTCGTTGGCAGAAGGATTATCAAGTTGGTCAACCACTGAGGAATAACCCGTTACCGTCTTGAGTCCTGCAGGGGCTGTCGGGCACTTGGCGAGACGCTTAATGAGTCGCGTGCGGTCATCCGTTGAGCAAATCGTCTTGCAGAATTTGCGTTCGAATGCCTTTCCGTTGTCGTTCTTTGACAAGTATTGAAACACTTTGTCCTTCATGATTGGTGCGAAGTTTGTCAACAAAAGGATCAAGAGCGTAAGCGTAAGCGGAAGAACGATGAGAAAGTGCGCGGGGTTGTTCGGATTTTGCAATCTTGGTTATTACCTAAGAGATTGCAGTCCAAGAGGGATTGATGCGGACTATTTATGTACAAGGTCAATACCGACAAGAAATTCTCCTGCTCTATTGAGTGTTATCTTTTGGGATAGCTTATCTTCTGAAATTGGGATAAGTCTGAGCTAATATGTCCTATCAGCGATATCGAAAAAATGCAATTATTCAAGACAGCTACTTCGAGAGGAGTTTACACTCATCAATAGCCCGTAAAGACAACTCTTTCCAGGTATTCTCTGACAAGAGATCTGGAACATCGCTGACGGGACGTCGCCCCAGAACGATGGTGCGACCAGATGTACCTAGTCGAATTCCAGCTAAATATTTTTCTCTTTCTAGGAAGGAAATTTTTCATTCTGCACTCTCCCCTTAACTTCATTCCTATACATATAAGGTGTGCTACATGGAGGCTACAGTGCGTAGCCGCATACAGCGGACGCCATAGCAAATTAGAGTCACCCGATGCGAGTGCGGCATGAGAAGCGCTGCACCATAGTTAAGATGTATGCGATGGCCGATTGTAGGCGATGTGGGCGACAATGTAGCGATCACTACGAGTCGCCTACACTGACAATTCGTCCGCTCGGCACAGCCATCAGCTCAGGAATCGAAGACAACAGGGTTCTGGATTTTTTGAAGCCAAAAATATTTGGTGAAGAAGTTTTGTGGGTCGGTTGCATGTGGGGCGGGCATCCGCCAGGCCCCAACCCATGACAGGCCTGACAGGCTCGAGCTCACGTGGGCAGACCCTACACTCTGGAACCCTGGTCCCCCTGTGGGACGGACGGCACATGTCCAGCACGTAATTTACAGTCCCGACCGAGACTATTTCATTCAGACGTCATTCGAACAGAGGCTTTCCTCCTTTTTTGGCCTTTTCGCTGTAACCTGATCCCAGCTTGGCAAACGCAATATAACAAACGGGGTGCAGTCTGCCTCGTCACGCGATAGCCATCGGCAGCGCACGGATCAGTTCGCCAGGTCGCATTCTCCGTCATTCTTCAACTCTCGTTCCTGGTAAGGGGCCAACGCAGAACGCGCGCTTGGTTTGCTTGTCGCATATTAACCGCAGCGTCTGCAACGGTCAGTTATATTACCATGAACGTTATATCCCACTCGATCGTTCCTAATTAGGAATTATCAACGTTATCCGCCAGCGGATGGCGGATACGGCGGATAAATAACCGCCAAATGACATGATTTGGGGCAGTCCTACCTTTCATTCCCGGGGATACCAAAAATTGTGCTAGCCATGACCATGTTTCCATTGCTTTCAAAGTAACCTCATCTGAGTTTCCGCTTATCCCCTGTCACTAGCCCCAGTGGAATTCGACAGTAACTGTGATACACAGGATTGCAAAAAGTGTCCACGAGTGCCTGTCGACTATCGATGACCTATGGTCCGGTCGCATGACCACGTATAATGAAGTTCTTTATTCCTTTGGATCCATTGGCGATTTTCATCAGCGTTTCATGGTATCTGCATCCGTCGACTTAAAATGTGGCGGATATTTATTCGAGGCGGATAACCAGCCATGCCCGCCCGAAGCCAACAGCCCTAGTCTCCCCAGGCATACCTGTCATTCGACTTCAGCAGAATGCATATCCTTCATCTTACTGCCCTCCTCTTTTTGTTCGCGGGCGAGTGCTTAGTTCACGCGCTCACAGTGACTCCTTTGGTCACCTTGCAGGATTTGACGGCTCTCCGGGCGCAAAACAACTATTATTCGAGCGGCTTCACGGCGGTGACGATATTGTCCTCCCAGGACGCAGGGGAGAACGGGGGAAATTTGTTTGTGGCTCAAGGGAAAACAGGACAAGCCGACGACGGCGGAGTTTACATTGTCGACGCGGCCAGCGTAGTCTGGGAGCGCAGTTTCAGTGGGCCTGTGAACGTTCTATGGTATGGCGCAGATCCTACTGGTGCCGCGGCATCAACCACCGCATTCAACCAAACCATTAACTATGCCATGGCCAATAACGCCGACGTCGTCGTCCCAGCTGGGCATTATGTCTTGAATCAGGGCCTACAGCTGCCTAGCAAAATCTCGATGAACGGGGAGGGCGCCGTGACGCTGGATTTTGCCCAGCTCATGACGGGTTCGGCCATTACCATTGGAGAAGTGGACTCCTACTACTACAATGCGGGTTTCCCTCTCGTCGACGAGTTCCAACAAGGAAAGCTGTCCAACATGCTCATCATCGGTAGCAATGTGAGCAACGGCATCTTCTTACACGGGGCGTCGGTGACCTACGCCACTCCGTTCTACACTCTGGAAAAGCTGGACATCAAATTCTTCAAAATTGGGGTCGTGATAGGCCAGCAGACCTGGTTGAACGGACTGTTCAGTTGCGCCATCCAACAGTACAGCGAGTACGGGCTTTATGTCTCCGATGAGGGTAATGAAGGCGAGGATATTTCCGTCTACAACAGCGCTATCTTCAATGCCAATAATGCCAACGCCATCGGGGCTTACATCGACCGTGGAAGAAGCACTTTATCCGACGTCAATTTTTATGGCACCAGTTTCGATTACAATGGAGGTCCGGGACTGGTGGTGGCGAGCGGTCAAGCGCGGTTTTTTGGCTGCCACTTCGAAGGCGATCTTTCCGTGTCTGTTGAAAGTGAGGGGTACGCCGAGTTCTTTGGCTGTTGGTTTAGGATAGACTATGGCTTCGACATCACTGGCGGACAGACCAATTTTTTCGGCGGTTACTTGCCGACAATCAACACTATGAACATCACCAGTGGTACGACTGTAAACATTGTCGACCGTCAGACTTAAGAGTGTTAACAAAAAATGAGGTGTCTCTCGATTAGTTACTTTCTTAAATAAAAAAAAGCCTTTCATCTCTGCCGAGCCGCACTGAACCCTTGGAAAATTCTGTAGTCCTCGAATTGTTAATCATTCATTTAGTTTGCTGGATGGTGCATCTGATCCTAGTTGGAAAGACATATATACTTCGCTAATGCGATGTTGTAGTTAAGGTTAAGCTTTGTTGCAAGTGGAAGCTTGTGTGGCTTAGTGATAGCAATAAGGGGTTGGTGGAGTTCCGTTGGACTTCTTCAAATCCAAAGCCCCAAGGGAATTAGAAGGTCTTTAAATATACAAGAATCTGCACTCTAGAAAATAACTTTCCTGTGACCTAAGCTAGGGCATGTTGATATGATTGATCATTTGATAATTCACATGTTCTTGTGATTGATCAGTTGACCGTTCATAGACGGCGATTAAGTAGACGGCGTTTACCTGTAGCAGGAAACGATGATCAATCATATGCCCCCAATTTGTGACGTTCGTCATAAACTTGAGTCTCATGTCAAAAATGTGTTGTCATGAGACCATGACGTTTAACTGTAATTGCCCATTGCCTTTGCAAATTTATCTTTGCTTCTTGTAGAATCGTTTGATTCTTAGTTTATGATCGTGCGGCTCACCTTTTGTTAAGAGACGTGTGGCTTGTCTCTTGTAGTTTAAGGTTCACCGCCAGACCATCCGCAAAGCTTCTGCTGAGTCTTCTCTATGCCAATAAACTTTAATGAGTATATAGTTGTCTTTTCAACAAGAATGGACGTGGAAAACAAGAAGGGGGGCCGAGACTCTGGTCGATGATGGCTACAGACCAGTCCCACGGACATTCTGATGCTCAAAGGACAAACACCGGAGGAAAAGAGATCACTCTCGCCATCCATAATTGTCTCGACACGAGCTTTAGCGTATGAAACTATACGAACCATTTCGCGTTTCATTATCTGCAACTCTCCATCGACGGCTTGAATGGCCACGAATGATACCATTGCGTCACGGAGTCTCTCGGAAGATATCCATTTGGGAATATCACCAGTGGCTTCGCCTATCTCCCGGAAGAGGCCCCATATATGCCGCAGAGATTTGAAACCCGTAAGCTCGTCATCAAATCTCGCATTCTTTATGACATCCATGTCAAGGTGCGGAGGCTTGCGGTCCAGGGAGTCGAATTCTGGATCATCCAGAATGGCGTTGTACTTTCCCACGGCCCTTTCCAGCGCCGGAAAATTTTGAACGAGTTTCGTCACAATCGCCTTTGATTTCTTGGTTCCTACGGAAATGCCCCTCTGGTGTATCTCCGTTCTTGAGCAAACCTTCCACAAGAGCTTTTTCTATCTTTTGGCGTTGTTCCCGCAGCCTGCGGCCGCACTTGAGTCGTAAATACTTCAAGTATTCTATGCCGTTAGGCTCCCAGTCTGTTTGACGTACTCGAAACTTCTCCATAAGGTCCCGCTTTTTCTCGATCATCTTTATTCTGAGGGTTTCATTTTCAACGAAGTCACGCATATCGGCAAGACCGATCGTGTCACCGTCGTTAAATCTTTGCCTCAGTGTATCCCATTTTACCTCTATGTCGGCAATGACCTGATGCTTTCGAACAGTTCCAGATATTGCTGGCTCTCAGAACCCGGCTTTGACAAGAAGTACGCTTTCTCGGCGGCTAGTGAAGCTCTTACCGTGTCTTCGTTGTACCCAGTCAGGTGAAGCCTGCGCCGCAGTTGGATCAACTTTTGCGACATGTCCTGGTAACGAGCACTAAGTCTGCTTCCCTGCCGCAGCTTCGATTGTGCCGCGTGATGGAGCGCATGGGACTGCAAAAGTTGCATTCTTGCGTTCCTACCAGCAGCACGCGTCAGACGGACGAGGTGCGAATTGCTAGACCATGCTGCTTCAATGCTCTCGCCATCTGTCATGCCAAACACGGTAGGCTGCAGCATAGGGTTGTACACTACCTGACACGAATACTCATGTGCATGTAAGTGAAACCGGTTGACGGCAGTATGCAAAGTTATGCCCTCGTTCGTGGCAAAGGTCTGTAACAATGTTAACGTATTCATTATGCCATCCTCATATACGGACCTTAAGCGCCTTATCCATTGCACAAGCAACATCATATGTCAGTGCCAGGCGTTTGACACTTGAGGCATGCTCTTGTGAGACATAGTCAATCTCCACTTCTTGGCTGACTCAAGCCTAGTCATGGACGAGGAATGCTGGTGGCGATCCTGTGCGTGGCTACTTTAGGTAGCCTGATACGCTAGTGATAGTGAGCGGGGGAGGTTGAGTTTCTTTGTATATATATAGGGTAAAAGTCCAAAATACCACTGAAACTTTTCAAAAAGTCCAAAATACCACTGGGTTCGTACCCACCGGACCCAGTTTAATGGGTCAGAGTAGCGAAGCAGTCAACGTTGTGAGAG
>PPJW02000120.1:0-21290 GCA_003705905.2 Lipomyces sp. NRRL Y-11553 | reverse complement strand
ACGAACACAAGGGACATGCATATGCAAGGTCCACTTTTGGCGATAGGTAAGGTGCACGCAATAGAAATCCACAACCGAGACCAAATCTCCGGATATCGTCGTTCGATAGTGGCAAAAGCCGCGCAAATACAGAACAGAAGGGAATACATATGCAGGATCCAGTTTGGGACCCCAGCGATAGGTAAGGGGGAGCGAATATTAAGTTTTATCTACCGCCGATATCCCTTTCGCGGGTTCGGCCACTCGATACAGCGGCTCAGAAGCTGAGAACGAATGCTGGACTACGTTCTTCGAAAAACAACTGCGTAAACTTAGTTGGTCATCTATGACTCTCTATTTCGGCTACTGCAGAAAGATTAAACGCCTCTCTTCTAATAGTTCGCTCAATTTTAATTTATAGTAAACGGATATCCGCGGATATCCGCGGATATTATCCACGGATATGACTAATCAAGATTGCTTTATCCGTATCCGTATCCGTATCCGTCTAATGTCTATCCGTATCCGCAATTTTTCACGGATATCCGCGGATATATCCGTTATCCGTGTATCCGTGCCGATCCCTATATTCAATTATTAATTAACTTTATATATCGTTCTAGAACTGACTTGTGCGGTTTTTTTTTTTGCGGTTATACCTCTGGAAAATGTCATTAACCTGCACTCGTAAAATGCCAGTTGCGGCCATACCAAGAAGAAAGCACAGTTCCCCGTCCGATCAACACCAGTTAAGCTTCTTTGGGCCTACTTAGTACTGCGGTGGGAGACCACGCTGGAATCGTAGGTGCTGCAATTATTATTTACCTTTTTTTTTTTTAATATTTAATTACTTCCCTCGGGGACGACGTTGAGCTGGGACTAAATTAGAACGGGGGTACTATACCCTTGCATGCGAACAATGTTCTTTGTGGGCCGCCCCGACTTAAGGACAGTGAATTTAGGACCCTTCACTAAATACATGTCGTTCCTTGATGACTCGGAGCTCCAATTCAGACAGGTGGAACTGCGGGCAATTTGGTGGTTTTTTTCGCTGGAACTTGTTCAGGATACAAGATTAACCCGTCGGGAAGTACGGACTACTGCGGAACGGTCATTCCTTCGCCCCACTAAAATATTCTCCATATTCTAAAGATTTCGGATTTCATCGACACAATGGGGTACAGGGAAAAGTATATTTATACAGGGAAAGTTCTTCAAATGGCGATCTCATGCGAAATGTTGTGCCACGACATGTACGATTGAGAGTCCAGGCCCGGTGTCTTAATTTTCCGTCTAATCAGCGAAGCCTAAGACTCTCCCAGAAACTCGCAGAAATATTGTTAGCTACCCTAAAGGTGGTAAGGAGGTTCGGCACCATCGAGTGTACCGTATATGGCGGTGATAGCCTCAGCGAGGTCATCGGACAGGGGACCGGCCTCAAGTGCGTCGAGAGTCTTATAGAGCTGCTCCATCTTGGAAACCGCAAAGATCAGGCCATCACCATACTTTCCGTCCAAGACGCTATGGAACGCGGTCCATCGCACAGCAGCCGCATGTCCGCTGATACCATGTTTCTCGGCAGCATCTCGAACAACGGCCACTGAGGCCTGAACGGCAGGATGACCATAAAGCGTACTGTACAGTTTTCCAATGATATTCTTATATTGAGTTAGCATGGATCTAGGCGCGACCGCTTGGGAAACTTACATCGTGCTTCCACCGCGTCGAGGTGCCCGTATTGCCTGAGAAAAACACCGGCTGCAGGACTGATACAATAGGTCAGTTCGTAGCCAATAATAGTTTCCATATAAGCCTACCTATAGGCAAAAAAGGCGATATTGTGTTTACGTAAGAGTGGAAATAATTCCTTCTCGCCTCCTCTCACAATCGCGTTATAATGACCTTGGTATACACGGGTTTGATATAGCCATTTTGGTCGCATATCTCGATAAACTTCTGCACTTCCGCGGCTGAATAATTAGAAGAGTCCGAATTTCTTAAATTTGCCTTGCCGAAAAGCGTCATTCATTGCCTTTGCTGTATCCTTAAAGGGCGTCTGGCGATCAGGTACATGTAGAAACATAGTCTCCACAACTGAAGTCTCGAGGGCATCAAGCGACTGCCCAATGCTCAGATCAATCTTCGAAGGTTCGTGATCCCCAGGTTTGCCAAACCCGGCAACTTTCGTATGGATGGTAAACCGAGAAGCAGCCCCAGCCTGGCCGAGGCGTACCTCAGAGCCAAAGTAGTTACTAGCTGTGTCTATATGCCTATAGCCGCGACTATGGAATACATCCAAAAGGGCTTGGACTTGTTTTGCACTATCGAAGTGTGCAATCCCAGGGATTTCCGTAGGATCGCCAACCTGTTGTTATCCGGTCAGAATCAACTAATCGCGGCTGCCAGGAAATACTTACAGTGTGGGTACCGAGAATAATCTTCACAGGCGTTTTGAAAGACATAGTGGTAAGGGAAATATGATTGGAGAGCTTCAATGCAGAGAAATTTTAGGATTTAAGTGCTATGGAGTGAAATGTAATGACTAGAGCTGGGCAGCCTTTATAAGTACTTTTTCAGGATAATCAACCTTGAACGCGTCCACTTTAAATTCATCACTCGGGGAAATTTTGGATCATGGTGCGGTGTCACGGACAAGTGTACTTCCGCAACTTTCCGCAAAATGACCGCATTTTGTCCGCCATGACACCGCCTCATTTTTAAGGAACGTGTGACTCGCTCATGTCTATCTATCCGGCCAGATATTAAAAGAGAAAAGGAATAACATTTCTAAGTACCTATCAAAATGATTAATCTTTGGTCATAAATTTAGGAAACAGCCCTAGAAAGGCTATGTTTTGGTTGTTACTACAGACGTCCTATCAATCCAACATTGAATCTTGTCTATGCCAACAATAAACGTCCAGTATAACTTCGCGAGGTCTTCTAATTCCTCAGCTGCATACTGTGAGATCAAAGGCCAGGGTTGGAGAGGCGGCACCAGAAGCGGCGGTTTCGCGCAACATAGTTCGAACCATTTCATTGCGGATTCTGCGTCCCACAATCCACGGCGTACAGTGAACATAACGGCTCCAGCGCAATCGGCCCACCCCTTGGTCATGGTCTCGTATACATTAGTGACAGTAACGATGATAGGGTGGGAGCGCCGAACACTTTCGGTCAAAATCCATTGGTGCCACACTCAGAGCAGGCTTCATATTCCCTGTCAAACTCACTTGCAGTCCATTGAAGAGGACGTTGACCTAGGGGGCGCTCTTCCCCTCGATATCGTTTCACTTCCTCCTACATCCGGATCACCCATCGCCGAAGCGTTGGGATATGCTTCTCAGCAGATGCACGTAGACGCACCGAGCCATCAAACAACCCTATGAACTCGTAAACAAATAGGGCCTGTACACGTCCCAGGTGGGCCAATATTCCTTGCGCGCCGCCGGCAGTTGGTGGGCTCTGGCTGGCGAGTGCGGACGTGCGCTCTTCGACAATCTGCAGTATTGTTTCCTTTACCGCTGGGGTTCGGCCAGTGTATGTCGCGAGCGTAGTGAAGGCGTCCTGGAGACATGTAGGCATGCCCTTTTCATACAACCGGCGATGCATAAAGCTATTACAACCATTCTTGACCCAAGATTGCAGCATTTCCTCAACTGCGCGAATGAAAGGCTCCAGTTCGACACCGGTCGCACAAACTACTTCGCGGTTGCAATGCCGCATTGCCCAGGTCTCATCTCGGAGAAACCGAGGGCATCGTGTGCTGGATACGTTTCCGCTCTCAAATGCAACCTCATGAGTTGGTACACTGGCAGCAGACACCGATAGTGGTTGTATATACGGGATTATCACATCTGACAGAGACAAATCGAGGTCGGCGGCTTCCAGTGCCCGCCAGTCCACGAAATCAAGGCTGCTCTCGAAAGCCTCGGCGTCGCCGTGGGTTTCGGGTGCGGGGAAATCCTCACTCCGAGTGTGGCACGCAATAGGAATAGGATCCCTCCGCTGCCTCTTGGGCTGCAGATAAACGCAGTCCACGTCCCGGTCCAGGCACCGCTGGCACGCAGGAAGCTGTTTGTCGCACCTACGCTTGGAATCCGCGCGGGCCATGCAAGCTTTCTGGCGAGTAATTGCGGGCATTCTGCGGAAATTGGAATATTGGGCCACTTTTTGCGGCTGGTCATATAAGTACAGACTGTTTAAAGTTGCTTACAAACGTTCGGGTTAGGTTAGTTACCCCGTAACAAAAAATTACCCTCTCCTTCCTGGTACGGTGCCTGAAAACTGGGTACGGATAGCCCTAACCCCGGTCTTGAATCAAAATGCCTTTGTAGCACTAGCGAATGTCTGAGCATGAACTGCGGAGCTTGGCGACGCACAATCGTCTAACAACTCTGACTTAGGATTAGGGCTGTTTGATTATTGGGCCCTTATCTAATTCGGAAAATATCAAAAATAACACTGATATGTTCCGTAATTCCCAGTACTTATTTACTATAAACCAGTTATCCACTCAACCTGACCATCGTAAGAGACCTCACGCTCATAATCGGATACTTTTTTTTTAGAAATCGGCTAGATGGGCTAACATATATATATATGTAAAACCTTGGGCTCTGGGTGCAGTTTGACATGACCATGGGCCCGATATAATAATGCGGCGTCGTGTACGGCAGAGGTGTCATTTCGTAAGATACGCTTCTAAGTATAAGTCCTAAACCTTACATCTACAACCTTTTCTGATCAGAGGCCGTATTGGCCAGTCGCAAAAGATGATCTCCAAATAAGTAAGTCAAGTACAGGGGCAAAACCACAAATAGTGTCTGAGGAAAGATCCACTTCCAGAAGATTTCAGAGAATGGATTATGACGGATAGACGAAAAGCTGTCGAAATTAGCACGATGCATTATCAACAAAGTTAGAGAATGGAAGGGCACGTACTCAGAAAAGTATTCCTGCAAAATGAATAAGACAGTCTTATAGCCTGTCATTAATGTTGACACCATCGCAACGACGCACGCTAGTTGTCGACTTTTGGCAGACGACACTTTAAGAACCAGGTACAGGTACGACAAGTTCAGTACGGCCTCGATCAAATTCCCCGCCGATTGGGCATTTATGAATCCCGTCGTATGTTCAGGCCCGTAAGAAAGGTCAAATTCGACATAATACTTGTAAGGTTTCCAGAATACCGACAAGCTATTGCCTGGTAAAGAGTGCGGTCGAAACAGACAGAACAAGGCGTCCTTAAAGATGTTATTAGCTGTCAAATACGACCGCAAGGACTGCAACAAATAATCTCACCCAACTGCAAACCAATGCTGACACTGCAAGCCAGCAGGAGATCCAGATATTCTGCGTGGGATCTGTCATTGCACAAAACCAGTAGTTTGTCGGCTTGCTTATCGTAGGATCGCATCGTCGATATTTGAAGACCCAGCTGATGTTAGGGTTTCGATTAGTTGATTAGAATTCACGTGAAATTATTTACGTGACCACCACACTTTCAGCTAGAGAAATCAGAACTTTCCGCAACAGACGTACGCATTTATTCGACGAATAACTTAAGTCGAATGCGAATAATTCCAAGTCAACGGCTTAGTAATATTCGTCAGAAATTCGATACGTTAACCGCTAAAGTACCTGAACCTGACACAAGACGCCTCATCATCTCTTGTCACTCTCTGCACTCCGAGTTCGGCCTCACACCGAGCATATACCTCCCACAAGCCCTCTTGACAGCTAAGCTCGACGCAGGTGTTGTGTGCGCTGATATACTTTATATCTGTAGTGCTCACGGGAAATATAGTCACGCAAGAAAACTACGTCGAGTACGGAGCATACGCGTATCAGTAACCCTTTAGGGCATCACCTTATCGACTACGCGTGGGGGGCGAAAGAGAATCCTCACCGCACATAATAACCGTAGCAGAAGCAGAGGAAGTCATACACCACCACAAAGTTGAATTGCATCATGGAGACATGCTTTGTATTCCCATACCTTATAAACTTCGTAAAATTTGAACCCTAATCTCTAAAGCAGCAAACGACGAAACAATATGCTACTTATGAATGGAAGACTAGAAGAAGTATAATACTATCTTCATTTGTTAACATTTGGATTGCAAATTGAAGGGCGTAGTCAGCCAACTTTACGCGTCACGGACGAGACGATCAATCAGATTTAAAGTTTTTGGTCCTGCTTATTATAGTTACGAATAATTTACGAATCGAATACGAATATTGATGGATATAAACCTAACAAAATACAAAAAACTAATTGCAAAAAATATCGAATACGAATAATCAAAATCTTTATTCGTGTCCATCCTTATCTCTTGCCTCGCCTCGACTCGCCCTGCCTTGAACCTGAAGCATCAACCCAGCGTTAGCCTTCTTGTTACCCAGGAATGAATTGACCTTAACACGGTAGGGACGCAAGAATTCGTTCTCCACCAAGTACAAGATATCTCTTGGTGCCACATTGTATTGGACTCCTTGCCCGGGCTGGCCAAACCCTTGGGCAATGGGCCCAGCGCTGACATTAAAAGGCTTGATTACCTGGTACAGATGGTAGTTGTAGGGATAGGGAAGCAGACCCTGCGGCCAGTCCAGATTCTCAGGGGGCAGCGAACGCTGCATGTATGGGGCTCCCACTGGTGACACGAAGGTGCCATTCCCTTCTTTACCAAAGCGATCAAGAACCATACCAACAGATAGCGTCATCGTACCGTTGATCGTGTGGTTGCTCGTGTCGAGCTGATATCCATCGCATTTAGGATAGATCCATGAGCCATTGCCACTGCTGTTGTAGTAAGTTTGCAAAAATGGGCCCGGGCATAGACCCCCCAAGCGATCATAAGTGGCCACCAGGGTGTCCAATGGGAAATCCGTGGGCAAGTCTCTCGGCCCCAGACGCTTATCGCCACATAGATATTTTGGATCTGTAAAAATCGTGCCATTGCAATAGGCAACATAGCCAGACGTGGTGGTAGGCGTGGGGCACGGAGATGTCGGTGTGCCGCCACCAACCGGGCTCGCCAAGGTTGCACTAAGCCCAACCAGCATCATGAGGGCGCCGGCTTTGATTGCTAGTTTGACCGACGGTGGATTTTCTGTTACTGGATGATGCATGGATCTTTTGGAACTTTTGTTGAATTGCTCGTGTTGTGGATAAATTGAAAAATCGGGAGAATTGTGATTCATATCTCGGATCAGATGCACCCATGCATTGAGCTATAAATTAAATAATACACGCAATTACAGAAGAAATATTATCATCATCTGACATACGTATTTAGCAATGAGGCAGCACGCGGCGGCGTGCTTATCACACATCCTTGTCACACGGTGATTGTCGTCGGCGCATAACTACATAATCCCTTCTATGTTAAGTCCTTTATCACGTATATCCTCACAGATATTCACCATCCAAAGGCAATTTTTACGCAAGATTTGATCAACGGCGAGTCAAACCTCAGAAGGAGAGTGGCATCAAGGTGACAGAAAGACGCACTCTCATGAATTGATTCTAAGAACTGTAGCTCTCAAGGGTCTCGAAGCCTCCTGTAAATTTAACTTGGGCTTCATGGGCCATGCAACGGGTAGGTTGGTAGGTGTTCAGGTCTGGTTAGAGATCTTGAGCATCATTGAATACGCATTGTAATTTTATAAGGGTTTCTATGGCATGACTAAACGTTTAATTATTCCAGCCGAATATAACTGGATGTGGTTCACGTGCATTGCCCGCATAGTTAAGGAATATTGCAAATTCAATTGGAAGCGTTCTCACGAGATTAATAAATTCAAACGCTTTGCCACTCCATCCAGCAGCTTCTTCACCGACTGCGGCTTCAGAACCCCATCTTCAAATGATAAATTAATTACCAGGTCGCCTCCGTTGACGCTTGCAACATTGAAGACAGTGCCCGCGTTTCCGAAACAGGCTCTGGTTGCTGCCACTGAAAACTCTACATGACTGATCTTCCAACCAGAACTGACCTGCTGTTCGCCTACCTGAAACTCCCCGAGGTTCGATATCAAGAATGAGTTGTTTGAAAAAAGACCCAGATTAGGAAATCCCTGAGAAATAAAGTCCTCGATGTCTTCGCCGAGTGTAGTGCCCGACATGTACTCTTGCAAAGCTCTATGACGCTTCGTAAGATCATTATGTAGTCTGTGTCGATTTTGCGACGCAAGTTTCCACACGAGCGGAACGTCCATGTGGTCCTCAGAA
This sequence comes from Lipomyces sp. NRRL Y-11553, assembly GCA_003705905.2. Taxonomy (NCBI): domain Eukaryota; kingdom Fungi; phylum Ascomycota; class Lipomycetes; order Lipomycetales; family Lipomycetaceae; genus Lipomyces; species Lipomyces sp. NRRL Y-11553. The sequence continues at coordinate 13,072 of PPJW02000120.1, read as the reverse complement.
GCTTTGAAATCCTGCAGACTTGTGTCGCGTGCGTTTACAGCCTGGCGATATTTTTGCAACAGCTGAGTGTCAGCGAATGAAGCGCTGGCATCAATCATAGTAGTAGCACCCGGATTAGGACTCAGATACCTGCGCAAGTCGATCGCAACTCTTGAAAACCCCAGTGTCGCTTCCGGATAGATATCTGCTGCCAATGTCACTTGTATCAAAGTCTGTATCAACGCTGTAAGGGTCGTGTCATGACTTCTGCATGCTTCAAGACACTTTTCCTTCAGTTCACATTCAATACGGAGGCTCTCAACTCTCGTCACAGTACGGTCACCCTTTGGAAAAGGCTTGTCAAGGGTTGGATATGTCTTGTTGAAGGACGCGTCGGAGAACAAAAGCGAGCTATTACTGAAGATCAACCGAATAACCTTCCACCACAGAAAAAACCAGATAAGGAGTGCCATCGAGAGCTTTTCCTGCACAAGGGCAACACTGTGCTCAGGAGGTGCAGTAGACGGTACAGTGACTGTTACAACTTTATCGTCGCTTTGGTGCATCGTCTTCTGCGTTGTTTCGACGTCGTTAAGAGCCGCAAGAAGACTCTGGTGAAATGTATACCCGGACCGTCCATCGGCGATCATATGATGACATACAAACAATATATGCCTAGTATGTACTACCAAGAGCTTCCACAAGGGCCGACTTCCATCCTGCGTAAACCATTCATTGTGTGCACGCTCAATGATCCCGTTCAAATCACTGCCTCCAATATCGACAAATTCGACAATGTCCTCTAAAATAATCTTGTCTAAGCGCGCCTCCCACAGACGGTGATTGCCTCTCTTCTTTTCCGAAGGCTGGACGACTCCGATGATGCCTAGGGCGGGATGACGACTAATGACTGTGCGCAGGGCTTCAAAAATGGCCGGAGGAGTTAACAAGCTTGCATCAACACTGCTGTACGTCGCAGCTACTATTAGGTTGGATTGAATGCCCAATTCCTGAAAGAGGTAGTGCATTGGGCCATACATGCCTGTGGGCGAATTAGTAGACCACGTAACCCTCTTAGCTCCAGCTTACCGGCCTTCCGAATCAACGCATATTTGTCGCCAGGGTTCTGGTCATGGTCCCCTGTTTTTTCACGAGAATCATCTGCCATAATTGTTGATCACTGGCTTGATCAACCTAGCATATAGTGCTATATAACATTATTTATAGGTTTGTCGGTCGGAGTTAAGGTTCCTTCACCGTCGGCCTTAGCTGACCGAACACGGAACACGGAACAGACAACCCACCGATGCCGTGAAACCGCAATCCTACCCCGTGAATCATCTCGTCCAACAATCTGGATCGTTCTCAGGGGGTTTGAAGGGTGTGGGCAAACTGACCACGTGCTTTTATATATACCGTCCAAATTCGACTGATGCCATCAATTCGTCCTAAAATACCTAACTGGTTGGTAAAAATATATCAATTTACTCCATTAGTGATGTAGTCGACTAGTCATCTACTAAAGGGTCATTGGTTTCATACTGCGCCGATCGATCGTCAATGCGGCTCATACTTGCCTGCCTGTATATATACACAGGCGTCACGGCCGCACCACCTTTTGATACTAGCACCTTCCAGACTGCGACAAATATGATTGCTCGGCTGTTGGTATTATCGTTTTGTCGAATCATCGTGCCGTTTACTGAGTATTTGCCAGGGCAGGCGTGAACAGAACAGATAATCTGGCGCTTTTGGCCGTCCAATCACGGCTCTGGAGGTTATTACTAGCATCTGGTAAAAAAAAAAACCGTTCTAGATATCACGTGTAATACAGACTAGCCGATATATCGTCCGTGGACCCTCTGTTATGATACAGTCTTGCATACTGTACTATTGCGATAGCGAAGTCCTTAGCTTATAAGGAGAGCGCGCAGTATAGTATTGTAATATGTATTGCCGTGTTACCTGATTTTGACAACTGCGAAATAACCGGTACGCTGAGGCTAACCGCAGAGTGACACCACGGCTGACGGCTGTTTCGTTCGTAATTGAGAAAATGATGACACGATTTCGAGGCGCGAGTGACTAGTGTACGCGCTAAAACGCAAAGCGTACGGAAATTTACGTCTTGTATCATACCAAGCCACAAATTAAAGAACTTTGTCGCTCGGCCACATTACATATATCGTGACTATATGAATTTTGTAAAACTGGCCTCTATTGTATATATAATGAAGGCGGGTTAAGGACATTTTAGCCGGATTTTCGGTGAAGTTACGAAGCACAATACTCCCAGAGGTTTTGTTTTACCTATAGTAGTCTCGTCCGGGACCTTTGAATCTGCATTAGCACATTTGGACAGCTATATAGTTTATGCATTGATTACGTCATAACCCGTACGTGAGATAGAAAGCAAATTAATTTTTTACCGCGGGCCGCCTGTGTTAATCACTTCGCAACGCGGAACTCCGTACTGGCGTATGCGTTCTTAAATTGATAAACTCATGATATCGTTTACGCGCAGCAACTCGAACTCGCTAGAGGAATAGGTTGTGCGATATAATATTCCGACCGGAGCGAACGCACCTGATAGCACGTTGTAGAAAGTGAGAGGCTGCGTCTGTCTAATTTTTAACCGATTCAATCACACTTCAAGGCAAATTATTCTGAACAGGTCTCTAGTATGGGCTTGAGTACACTGGTTCTTGTCGGCGTGTCATTTGAGGCTCTCGCCACCATAAAAAGGCGAACGATTCGATTACGCAGGAGATTTGTGCCTTGGGTTCTAGTCGTCGTTTTCCTGCTTGCAGTGGGTCACGCGTCACTTAAGCTGCCGACTTTTCCAGTGACGCGTTTACATTTGCTTTAAGATTGTTTGCTCGGTTTCTGGGATGTTGAGATAATTGGGGGAAAAGTAGGCTAGGTAATTACTCGACTTCTATTCAGCAGGCTTCGATGTTGTGTCACGCAACAGATATTGGCCGCAGACGATTCTAAAAACGCAACTAATTTCATAGTGTTACTTCGGCGGACTTCAGGATTCCGACAAAAAGTTCAAGAAGGCAGGGTCTTCAAAAACGAATCAGATCAGACGACGCGTCGTCGCAGTCGTGGGAGTAGGACGAGGTGAACATTGGATAATGGCTGAGGCATGAACGTGAGTCTCGACAAGAAGCAGTGTTAAGGTTGATAGTTGCCGCGAGATGAAGTGTGGCATAAACGGAAGAGCCTCAGGATAATTTATGAACAAAAAAAAATCTTTGTTATCGACCTCACTTATACATAGTCAGTATCGGTCCACAACAACATTTCTCGGAATTGACGGGGGCATTTTTCGACGTTGTTAACATGTCACCGGACCAGTTCAGGAATGCGTATGCCATCGTGCGGGGAGATCCGACCAATACTACCCCTAACCCCTACGTAAATGCGCACGGATTTGATGGGTATGTCCTATTTATAGCAGAAGTGTGGTCAAACTTTTGGTCGGTTCTTCCTGTCCCGCACCATGCTGGAAAAAAGTGAACCCTGCCGAGATTATCGAGGGACGACGAAGAGGCAATGGAATGGATTCCCTATCTTATGGTTCCAGTTCCACCAAATAATGACGCGTTTTCTGACAACAATGGCCCTATCCCGGGTAGGGGTTGCTGATCAGCGCCACTTCAACTTGCAGAAGCAGAATTGACAGCGACCTGCATGCTAAAGTTTAAGCGGAACAACGTTATAAGCTGCGAGCCAAACTTATCGCAAGCGGACTAAGCCTAAGTTGCATCTTGAGCCCTGTGCAGCACTGTGCAGCAGCACTCAACGCAATGACTAACGCACAATTAACTGTCACTCAATAATAATCAGTGGGGGCTAAAGGTCCAAGTCGGGTTAGACAAAGAAAAGTCCTCAGGCCGCTCCACAGATGCCACCCCAAAAATGCTCTTGTCTAAAAATATTGAAAGTGTTGCGACATTGTGCGTTCCATGGAAGTCGCAGCACCATAGAAAGGCAAGGATAATAAACAAGGACTGTCAATAAGTCTTGCGCTAGGTTCCATTGAAGTATCTCTTTCTTTTTGCAATGGCAACGAAGCTCTGGCATTTTTATTTCTTTATCGCTCTCTCTGCAGCCTTTATCATCGGAGTCATTGTAGGGAGCTATAGTCTATCTGAAGCTTTTACCGACCACGAGTACTTATGCACTCATGATGAGGGGCAATCATTGAATTCGACTGAAGCTGTGAATGCGTCGACTTCGGACTTAGCATCCGACGCTCCTGCCTTGGAACCGTCGCCGTCTGACCTAGCGTCCATGGCCTGGAACGAATCTCTTGGGTTTGGCGAGATCCTCTACGTCAGCATGCCAGACAGGACTGATCGTCAGGACGCCATGAACCTGGCTGCGTCGATGAGCGGATTCAAGCTGAGGCTGATAAATGGCATCGATGGTGCGACTGTCAGTACAAAAGCCATCCCTGATAATGATGACTTGAGATGGGGGCAACTCAAGCCAAGTGAAGTGGGGTGCTGGCGAGCCCACGCAAACGCATGGCGCTATGTGCTTGACAGTGATATGGAGACCGCGCTAATTGTTGAGGATGATGTACGTATCGCCTGTTTTGGTTTGTGACTGGCAAATGCTGCTAGCGGACTTGCACTAATAACAATATGCATAGATTGACTGGGACAAAAACATACACCAGGTACTATCCGACCTTAGCCTGCAGATGCAAAGCAACAGCCTGCGGACAGTCTCACCTACTGACCACGAGCGGACCAGCGCACCGTACGGGCTCGACTGGGACGTTCTGTTCATGGGACAGTGTTACGACGAGGCACATCCCAAACGTCAAGACCTAGTCCAGGCCTACGATGATCCAAACGTGCCTTCCCGGAAAGATACTGAGGACGTTTTCCTCAAGCAAATGGAGTCACTTGGTGTCAAGGGTAACGACGTTGGTAAGAAACGATTGCTCTCCCCGGCCTATGGACCGTTCTGTACGATGGGCTACGCAGTCACCCGCAGGGGCGCACAACGTCTCCTCCTTCACCTCTCGTACCTGCGTCTGCGCGGCCCGGTCGACATGGACATGATGTGGAATTTGCAGGAGGGAAAGATTCGGGGATATTCGGTTACTCCCCCGCCTTTTTCGGCTTGGCGTGTGGGTGGACAAAAGGACAGTGATAATAAACCGGCTCCAAACTTACCGCTCTCGGGCAAAGGAAACAGGGGCGGTTGGAGCCGCAATATAAAGAATAGTGCTAGGGTCGCAATGGTGAATGAATTGGCAATGGATAATTGGAAGGACTACACGAATAACAATAAAGGGGCTGGTCCGGCAAAGCAGGCTGAAAAGGGCAAGCCTGAGGAGCCGAAAAGCCAATAGAAAGCGCATAATAGAACAAACGGGAAGTTAGGGTGTTGCGGTTTTGTATAATGTTTAGGTCAAATCCTCAATTCTCGGAATATTGTCGAGATTCGTTGCTGGAAGAAAGGATTGTGCCATGGTCATGATAGTGGATAATATTTGTACACTGAAAATTGGAATAGACTTCATGAATGCATAACCTGATGACCACGGACCTGGAACCGTCCCTTTTGATACCGCTGATGTAATGTCGATTAAAGCTGTCCACGAATTTGCCATCAAAGGCTGATTCCGTTTTTACTCAACCAACGAACATACCAAAGTTTTTGTTCATAAATTGTTGTCTATTTTTTAACCCAGGGAAGCTGAAGAATTTGTTCTATAAAGATGGATTCTGCTGCGTACAATATCTCATCACTTTGTGCAAAGGTCAAATTATAAATAAACAGGGCTGTATCTGATGCCGATGGAAAAATTATCCGCCGTCTTTGAAGTTGGAGAAACCGCTTTTGTATCCGCCCAATCCGTCAGACCGATTCCATGGTTAAGCTAGAAGGCGGAGAAGCCCGATGTTCTCCTCCGGGATCGTAGATCGAGCCTATTTTTATTGGGAAAATAAAAATTTGAGGTACCGAAATATTCGAGATACACACTTTTACCCGTTTATTCCTCTGCAAGAAAAGCAAACAGGGGCTTGAGTAGCGGAACCCACGTACGTATAAACTATTGGTAGCAATTGCAATTTTTGCGTTCCGTGACATCCAGCATCCCTCAAATGAGAAGCGCTCTTCATTTCAGAGCATGCAAAGTTAAAGTGAAACTTTGAAAGCTGTTGATGTTGACGGTCTGTGGACAGTCCTGACGTGAAATATGTCTTTATTGTCTTATTAATCGCGTCTGACGGTTATGTGGTCGCAGGGTTCAGGGTACCACCAGTCCTTTCGCCTCAGACCGTCTGCATTGACCAGAAAATGAATTTTATTTTGATGATGTTGGTCAATCGCAATAGGACAAGACTAATGAAGACCAACCACAAAATCAACATTGCAGAACCAGGAATCCATTACTTTGGCTCTTCCTTCTCTTCCCGAATCATTTCCACGACACAAGCCGTCCCATACGCACAAATCTGCGAAAAGCCACCCATATCCACGATATCAAATCGCATGGCGACGATCGCATTACCGCCACGCGCCATGCACTCCCCAATCATGCGCTCGACGGCCTCATTGCGCGCCGCGTAGATCAGCTTCGTGAACACACGGATCTCGCCGCCCACGACGCTCTTGGCGACACCACCCAGTCCGGCGCCCCAGTTGCGGGAGCGAACTGTTAATCCGTAGACGGTGCCGAGGACCTGCTTGACCTGATGACCGGGCAGGTCATTCATGGTGGTCGTGATAATGCCGTGGGTGTCGGTGAAGCAGGAGGGGATGTCGTCGCTGGCGGGGTTGGGGCGTGCCATCTTCGACAATCAGCTGAATCCTGTGGCTAATTTGATCTTTCACCGTATTCTAGTATTCATTAGCTGAAGGACACAGCAAAAACAATTTCTTCCTACAGCTCCAACTAATTTTTTTTTCAACCTTCAACCGCTAAGATATTGGACATGAACTTATTTATATCCACGTGGGTCGGCCGCACAGGCACGGCAGCGCGTAATGCCAAGACCCGTGCTTGTGAATATACCATCAAGAGGGATCGCAAAGCTTAGGGGTACATAAGACAATGTCGCACGTTTGTTGGCACTATATCCCAGAAATGAATGTCCTCAGATATTGGTCAGTCTTTATGGCAATCTGCAGAGAAACCCCCTTACAAATTTGTTTCAGTCATTTCTGACGACTCTGTGATCATGCAGCAGCCGCTCAATATGTGACGGTGACTCATAGTTAGTTATGCAGGGGAAGGTCGCAGTATCAACAGCCCAACCTCCATTCCCAAATTTAACGAACTACGTTTTTGGTGTTCTAATATAATCAATGAGCCTCGAAACAAGTCTATTTGGTTGAAAAATGATCTAGGTATAACTGACAAAGTGGCGATCTAGGTAGATTCCTCCTCGATTATGACGGAACCGTCTTTTGAGACCTGCTTGAACATCCCAAGGGGATCAAACCATGTTTCTAATTTTTCTACCTGGAGTCCATCGTTGACATTCGCCACAGTTACTCCTTCAATCTCGATAAGTCCGCCATGAGCTTTGACTCTGACTTTCTGGTTTTTACTAATAAGAGACTAAGTTATTTGACTGGCCAAAGTAGTAGTAAGATATTGGACGTTTAACATACTCATTATATCCAACATAATCGTTTTTCATTGTACCCCAATGGCGCCATTTGAATGCAACCTTTGGAGGTCCCGAATAAACCTCAAGCACCTCCCAGGCAAAGGTTGGCATCATTCTCTTGAACGTTTTATGGGAGGCCTCGAAGTCATTGTTCTGCGGACTATAGAAGTTGCTCTCACTTAAGATTGCGTTGTAGGTTCCCACTTTCAGCATATGACTGGCAGGCTGAGGCTCACCACCGTTAATAGAGAAACTATATTTTTCGGGATCTACCGTACGCCAATCGGAAAGGGACGATTTGAAGGATGCTTCGATCTCCCAATTCTTAACGATATTCTGGACGATTTGCTCGAGACTACCGGGTGCATGGTTCATTTGCTTAGCTGAAAATATGTTAATCTAACCGACAAAATACTGAAGCAAATTTGGGTACTCAACTCTCTTCAAACACTTTCCGGGTATTACTGTAGTCTGGGGGTTGACCATTACGCCAAGACGAGTCAACATCTTTGAGAACTGCGTTCGGATCAGTAGCAAAGTCGGGAGCTGTTGCCATGGCGTTTTATTTATTTATGAATGATTTGAGAATTAAGGCACGGAATTCTAGGCCGTTTTATATTCCAAAGTCGTTACCCTGGGAAAGGACGTACGCACTGGGAAAGGTACGCAACGTTCGCTAAGACACTAGTAAGATGCGTCTTTGATAGAACTCAATAGTTACCGCGATATTCTACGAGGGATTAATTATTTGTGGCTGAGAGATTTATGTATTTACTGTCAGCAAGATAAGCTTTCGGAATATCTGAAAGCGCTAAGATTCGCGATTCGGTTTTACTTTGGCCCTCTTTGAACGATCTGCGGTCTTATTTTTCTAAAAGTAGGTACCATCTATTTATTGCATATGGATTTGATGACAAGTTCAGAATAAATAGTAACAAATACTGTAGATCTTCCGACACCGTCTATGCAGGAGATTATCTCGCTAGCTCGCAACAGTTGTTTTCTCCGTGAGCAGAAGCTCATCAACCGGCATTTACATTGAAACACAGAAATTAAATTTCGTACATCATAAATTCGTACGGAATATTATTATGACACGTTACATGAGTTATCGTCACTTTGGCTAATTAAATTCCATACGTTGGAATTTAAGACATAAAAAGAAGTAACTTAGTAGTTAGCGAATGTACTCCGGCCCGCATGTGCCTTGCCTTTGCCCGGGTCGAGCGGGGAAAACTAGCCTCTGGCTGCGACAGCCACTGGTAAGCGCCATGTGCGGCCGGCCATCGAAAATTCGATTCAATTACAAATTTCAAGCCGAAATCAAGGTTTCGGAGGTTCAACCTTGAGTCAGCCTCCCACTTCCAGTGTAATCGGGTATGTACCACACTAGGGATATATAATTAGAGAAATGGCACAGTCTTTGACGTCAGGTTGGCCAACTCCTCGCCGCCCTATCCCGATCTGGTTAGCAGCGGTGCCGTTGATCTGATCTTGTGGTATCGTAGATTTCTTCTGGGCAAGCCGAACCGAGCAAGTCCATTCGGCTCTGTTAGCCAACCGGGGCAAGAGGGTCGACTGAAGAAGAGTGATGCGAGGGATGGATATTAGTGGAGATGAACGACGACTATGGAGTGAAGATGGAGGGGAGACTGAGACTCTGACCTCAATCACGCTCATGGCTATTCTAGTCTATATATACACGAACAACATCTCGGCTCGAGCCGAGATGATTGGCTCAGAACTCGATTGATCTTGCGTCAGGGTTATTAACCATGACACCAGGCACAAGGTCCCAGATCGAACCCCGTCTCCGCACCCTGTACATATGTATTATACGTTCATGGTTACAAATGTAAGTCATTGCCATCTACATTAATAATCATAACCTGGATGACCGCATTCCCTCTACTACCAGATTAGAATAACCCTGACGTCGACACTCTGCCTTGGTGGTAGATCTCCCGTCCCGTCTAGCTCGAACGCACTGTGCGGGGCAGAAAACGCCGCCGGTCCGCCTGGTTTTAATGCCTCGCTGTCGAACAGCTTGATCGCATATACTTCGTCAACCTTCTGCTCCGGTAACCAGTACCAGCGGTGTATCTCGCTGTCCGGGCCGTACGGCAAAATATTCGCTGACTTGTAGGCAGGCTCGAACCCAGGCCGGTTACGATAGATGCGCGGGAGAGTTTCATGGGCGGACAGATCGCGAGCGTCCATGAGGCCCAGCGGGTTGCGGCGAACGGTCGACAAGGGTCGCCAGATGCTGAACATGGCCCAACGCGGCCCTTCATAGTTGGAACCATCCCAGTCTGCGGCATTGACTCCAGCTTGGGTAATAGCAGTGTCCTCGGCAGCCAGTACCTGAGCGCGCAGCGACAGAAAGGTCTCACGTTCCTCCAAGGAGGTGTACGGAGTCATCCCGATCTCATTAAAGAATCGCTCAGGAACGAGGGCGCGTAGGTGAGCCCTGGCGCCAGTAGCGCTGTAGTCCGCATGGACAAAGAAGAAAGGGGTAAACGAGGCTCTGGGGTCATTGCGCGGGTTCTTGGGGTCGTATGTCGTTTGGTCGCGAGAGTCTACGTCTCGAACGGTGGTGCTCACCACGGTCGCACCGCGGGCCTTGAAGCTTTTCTTCACTAGAGTAGTAATCTCGCCCCAGTATATTGATTTCACTATATCGGCGTCGTGGAAGTTGACGGTTCCTTCGGGTTGGCAAGGAGGGAGGAGACTGGAGCTGTGTTTGAGGACCTGGAAACCCTGCACATTGATGTTGAACTCTTCCCTACTTTGACGGATATCGTAGACGGGAACGGTGAAGGGTCTTAGTCGATCACATTTTCCGGCTAGAGCAGCCCTCATGAAAAAATCGTCATCTTCGGCAAGCGGAATGCCAGATGCGTAGTAATTAAAGCTGGCGGACCTGGCTGTTAGAGGCGAAACAATTGCGATCTCGTTGTCGGCCCGAGCCATCTTTAGTCGGGTTTCTCAGGTTTTGTTGTTGGAATGTAATGAAGGGCTCAGATCGTTGGTTGAACATAGACTCAGGAAGATTTCGACAGTATATAATTATTGGCCCTGGAGATCTCTGCACCACCCACATTACGATAAACCTCCCGTTGGACAATGGAAATTTGTCACACTAGTCCTGACCAGGGGCTGCCGGACTGGCCGAGCGGCTGGGTTCTGAAACGATGAAACTCTCTTGTCAGAAAGTACTTCTTTCTTCCCTGCAGATCGTTGCCAATGCTAGTACTCATAATCCTTACGAAGATGGTTTGTAAATCGGTCCGTCGAATTCCAAACATAAATATCTGCTTGTGTCGATAAATTGCGTTTCAACGTCGTTTGTATTACATCCCGTATCATCATATATGTATATGTCGTTATTTGTATACCCCATATAAGTCAATTTAAAGTAATCGTAATTGTAATATGCATTTAAATTGCAGCACACTTCAGCTGCACATTCTAAATAACCGCCAGTATTACCTGAACAGGTACTGTCTGTGGCCCAGAAATCAAGCCTATAATAATAGATATTTACACGTTTCTCCATAGTACTATTGCCCCTGTCGTAATGTGAACTATTCAATTAAACGGTGTGGTTATCTGCTCGTCTTGGTTCACTGCTGCCGCCACTTTGCAATTTGGCAACATGAAACCCATTATCACCAAATACAACTTCATAATCACCAACATATTGTAAGTCTGATATTATGAAAAATACACGCCTTAAAAATACCACCCGAATGCGTGAGCTAGTTTTAATGACCAATCTAACTTGCCTATCACTGATTGTATATATCGTCCCTGGCTCCAGGTGATCCAGATGAGTAATACCGTACGTCGAGGTGATACTCGATAGACTGTCAAAATGACCTAGATTAGACGATTGCACTGTGTTATAATCTCAATGTTAGATTGTGGAAATATCAGATTAATCGTGCTTTATTCGCAATGATAGAAGCTCCTAACACACACTTACTGCAGAGCCTCAAAGTGTATACTTTACTTTTAATGATTATGATAGAACACCTATAACTATTATAGGAGTTATTATAGATACCCAAAGAAGAGAAGGACAATGTAATGGCACTAACCGAATAATGACTTTGTGTTTTGTCGTCAGAAGGTTGGCTAACTATGCCCTATAGTTAGTTGTGTGGTTTCTTAAAACTTATGTGATGGAACCCTAACCCTAGATGACCGCGAGATCCTTGGTTGTTAATAGACACATGTATTGAAGAGCAGATCTAGTTCCTAGCAGTGATGCTGGGTTCAGGGCATCTACGAAAACGTTGCTACACCTTTGGCGTTCCCCGATACATGCCGGGCATGAGGTTATCAAGTCAAACTTCATTTTAGACGCGATCCGAGATATTGCCTCTTTTATGGGAGTACAGTCGGGGATTATTTATCAACCCCTGAGAATACTCCGTATCCTGGTTTGGGAAACTCCTCTGGCACATGTCGCGAACGTGGCTTGCTCGACACATTCCAACAATCACACTCGGATTTCGTTAAACGGCTTCAACGACGATCAATAAGAAGGCGATGCCGAATTGCCGATGCACGCTATGCGGACAGGCATTTTGATTTCCAACTGAATGTTTCTGCCGCTAGGGCGAATGTTACTGGGTGACATTGAGAGGTACATATATTCACATAAAAAATCTTTCTCTTTATAATGCAACGTGACCCCTCACAACCCTGCACTCTTTTGCATCAGGACACAGATTCATAAATGCCGTCAGAGACACCAACAACCGCTGATTATATCATAGTTGGAGGCGGCCTTGCTGGTTGCGTTGTGGCCTCTCGCCTCCATAAGGGTAATCCAGGAAAATCTGTGATTCTTATTGAAGCCGGCGTAGACCCGTCTTGCCATCCTTTTACAGAGCCTCTTCACTCTTTTGCAGCACACTATTCAGACCTTGACTACGCATACAGCACGGTCCCGCAACCACATTTGAATCATCGGTCGTGCTATGCTGCTGCTGGTAAGGCCCTTTCTGGGGGATCAGCAATTAATTATGGAACATGGACTCGGGGTCCAGCTATTGATTTTGATAATTGGGCCGATAAGGTTGGGGATCGTGCTTGGAGCTATGAAGCCTTGCTGCCTTACTTCAAAAAAACCGAGAATTATATTGGAGTTAATAGGCAACAAACCGATGAGAAAGGATTCAAAAGTGAGCAGCATGGCTTCGATGGGCCTATTAGAGTCGTTTCAGTATCCGCGAGTGACCCCAGAAGCAGTGTGGCGATCCACTCCACTGATATGTCCAAATGGATGGAATGGGTGGAAATGGAGGTCTGCGCATCCATTTACATCCACTCCATATGGCCGGGGTTACGTAATCAATCCATCCATTTAAAATAGGCGTGGAATGGACGGATGGACAGATGGATAGGATTTTAGGGGTTCCGCGTTTTAAGGG